>LVTN01000352.1:49606-160427 GCA_001649415.1 Musa itinerans
ATATATATATAGGTTAATCTCTTGGCTTTTCAGTATCAAGGTTTTATAAGAAATAAACACAAATATCTGAAGAGTTTGTGAAATGCATAGACCTAAATTTAATGCTAACTAGAAAAAAAATGCAATATTTTATTTTCAAATATGTCTTAATTTAGTAATAACAATTCAACAAGTCCATTAAAAAAACATTGTAATGGATAGAATGCATCTTTTTTATTATCATTCTTTCGTAATAAATAAAAATAAAAAATAAAAGATTATACAAAAATATATAGGCCTAAGTGAAAAATATGAATTTATCATCTTTTATTTTGAAATATACCAAAGTAATCTTAATTTTCATCCAAAATTACATAAAATTTAAAATAAATCATTCTATAGAATTCCAAAATGGTACTCAAGGTAGGTGAGAATTTGAACTTGTTAAAATCAGGCTATGGATTTTTTGAATAGAGTTATATTGTTTTTGGTTTAATAATAAAAAACACTATGATCGGATTTAGTAATGAATTCAATTTGAATTAAAAAAGTATTAGTAAATATATTTTTATTATTTTTGAAACATTAAACTCTCTTTAGCTATTTTAAAAATGCAATCCGGGAAAAATCCAAAATTGAAGTTTTCTTCGAAAATAGTTCGCGACAGCTCTTCTCGAATTCGGGACGAAGCCCTAAACAACCCTAATTTGATGAAGTAGAAGAACTGTGCCATTCATTGGAGAGGCAGCCCTTCTATATATTCTTTGTCCTCTCTCTCTCTCTCTCTCGCGTCGGGCGTAGCGTCCATGGCGATCTGTTCGGGCTGCGGAGGAAGGAGAGTGATCGTGGACCCGGACTCGGGCGACCGCGTGTGCGGCTCCTGCGGCCGCGTCCTCTCCACCGAGAACTTCCGCCATGAGGCCTTCACCTCCGAGGGCCAGCCCACCAGCTTCCTCCACTCCACCGGCGGCGACTTTGGCTACCGCGAGCGCAAGCTGCACCGCGCCCGCGCCCTCATCGCCGATCTCACCGCCCGCCTCGGCCTCTCTGCCGCCCGCGCCGCCGAGGCCGCGACCCTGGCATCCGATGTCACCGACAGCGCCCTCGGCGACGGGCAGTGGTTCCCCGTACTCGTCGCCGCCTGCTCGTACCTCGTTGCTCGCCGCCATCGCCTCCCCCTTTCCCTGTCGGAGGCCGCCGCTGCCGTAGGGCATGATACCTGCGATCTCGGCCGCATGGCCGCCCGCGTCGCCCGCCACCTCGGCCTCCCGCCGCTCCCTGAGTTTGACGCCGCTGGCGTTCTTGATCGCGTGGTCCGCACCTGCCCTTGCTTCGCGGGGGTGGAGCCCGAGAAGTCGAAGGAGTTGATTGGCCAGGGTCGGTTTCTCCTCCACTGCGCCACCAAATGGTTCCTCACCACCGGGCGCCAGCCGCTGCCGATGGTAGCCGCCGTCCTCGCCTTCGTTGCCGAAGTGAATGGGGTCGGAGTCTCGGTGGAGGAGATCGCGAAGGAGATCTACGCTGGGGTAACCACGAGCAAGCTCCGGCTCAAGGAGCTCATGGAGACGCTCGTTAGGGTTGCAAGATCCTTGCTTCCATGGGGTAAGGACGTCACAGTCAAGAATCTAGTGCAAAACGCCCCTTTGCTGATCCGCTTGATGGAAAGGAAGTCAAAATCCGCCCTTTCTGAGGGTCTAGGGTTCGGCTTTGGTGGTCTTTCCGGACCTTATCAAGATGGCGAGGCGGAAGATTCCAAGTATTTCGAGATCGATGGTGAAAAAGATGGCAACGCCAACTGCAACATTCTGGAGGACGTCGATCTCTCAGGGGAGTGCATTTCAAGTGCTTACAAGAATGTCTTGCAAAGAATCTCCCATCTTAAGGAAATTGGAGAGTTTGATAAGGTCCAAGGGAAGAAGGCAAGGAAAGACCAGTTGGATTTTGTTGCATTGCAGGATTCATGGGAAGGAAGATGGGATTCAGAAAAGAAATTAACACTCGAGCAAATGTTGGAGCGAGATGTAGGTTATGATGCTCTGCCACCATCTTTTGTTACTGGTGTGCAGGCCAGGAGATTCAGGAAAGCCAAGATCGAAGCAGCTAAGCGTCGGATTCATAAGATTATGAAGCCATCATCCTCTGTAGATGCAGTTGGCAAGGTGGAGGATTGTGTCCCGGGGGAGGAGGTGGTGGGTAGGAAAAGGAGGTCAAGGAAGAAGCTCCAAGTGGATAGTCTTGATTGGGAGGACTGCATAATTGAACTTTTGCTGCTTCATCAAGTGAATGAGGATGACATAGAGCAAGGTCAGTATAACAGATTGCTCGACCTGCATGTCTTCTGTTCATAGAGCACTGAAAGATGAGGACCGAATGGTTTTTGCCGGTAGGATTGAATGTTGAGGTTCCCCTGCCAATTTAGTGAGTATTTGATGTTTTTGGTATGATTCTTTCTTCAAACGAAATTTAGATTTGAAAATTTTATTTCGATGATTCAGATTAAGTTTTTCTTTCCTCTAGAAGTTGTCGAGAGTTTGTACCGGGGAATTTTATTCTGATAGTGAATTTAAGAAGATACATTCAAAAGCAAATCTTTTGGATTTGCATTCATGAACTTAGACTTGCATCTCTAAATGACTTGTAAATTGGCTTCTTAAGTACATAAGGTTTTGTTAATAGAAGAATAATAAAAAAAAGAGTTGCACATCTTGACTTCATTATTTGTGGAAATTTAGATGGAACTCTGTTGCCTTTTTTATTCTTACTCCAAACTCGAATTAAGCAAAACACATGAATAATCATTTCACAAGACTGAACTAAAATTTAAAGTTTATACACAAAGATGAAGTTGAGAGAGTTGGAATTGTATTTTCGAGATGTTATGTCGTTAAAACTCTATATAATTTAAATGGAGAAATCAGGAAAAATATACAAGTTAAAGAGTCACTTCGCAGACAGTAAAAAGATAAAGACAAATCTAATTTTGTCTCTGGCATAGATGCTAGCATTTGAGCAGATAATTTATGGAAGTTGCGCTGGGGCACATCTCAAATCTTATAACTAGAATCTGGTGCAAACTTCTCTGGTTTTTTTTTTTGGATTCCTTTCTTCCTGCTAGATTTATTCTTCATGTGGTTAATGGAAAGTTTAAGATGGTATGGCCTATGTATTATTATGGGAAAAGGAAGGGAGACCAAACTAATAAGCCAAAGGCTCAAGCTGCTTGGCTGTCTATTCTATTTGACTATTTCCAGTTTCCTTAATATGGGCTAAAGGTGTGGACTTGTGACCACATTATATGCAGATCATTCATAATTTACTCTTAGTTGTGAGCCCTTTTGTGGTTTATATAACTCATTTCGTATTGCTTGGAATTTTAAGTGCATAAACTTTCTACCAAGAGTGTAGATTTTAAAGACGACTAGTAATATTTTTGCTTAAGGTATTGACCAAGTACAAAATGATCAAATCCACATTTTATCAGTTTCATGTGTTGATCAGATAAGGCTGATGTAGATCTTTGCTGTAGAACGATAAAATTGTTCAATTCTGGTACTTTCTATCAGTTACATGTGTTGATCAGATAAGGCTGATATAGATCTTTGCTGTTGAACGATAAAATTGTTCGATTCTGGTTTGCAGTTCAACCTGTTAATTGTCACAAGTGTTTGCTTCGATTCAATTTGATAGACTAAATAATACATTATTTTGTGAAGCCTAAATGACTGGTTCAAAATGATTAAAACTCTATTGATTATTTGATTATCACCTGTTATTGTCTTGATTTGATTTGATAAAATAAATGTTATATTCACTTTTGATCAAGCATGGATCATAAAGAAAATAACATTACAAGCCTGTTTTGTTCAATATACAAGTATAGAACTTATATACATGTAGCAGCATGAGTGCAGTCACCCAACAATGGTGCATAAGCAGCTACATGATCGACTGTACATCTATCACTTCCTAATGAAAGAAACTCCCTTCTCAATGCTCCCTGCCAACTCCTCCTTTGCCTTGTCCAAGCCAGCCCTACATGCATTGCAGATGAACACTTCAAAATAATTCTTCTTTACAGTGGTGTTTTATTTTGATTCATCCACAATAAATACAGATGCAAAAAATAAAATAAAAATCATCTGTTAGATAAATTTAAATTCTAGAAAATGAATGTAGATCTGAACCAAATTGCACCAATTCGTAGGCTTGGTGATTTTGTTATCCTTATCACTCTATGGGTTTCATGTTTACATTTGTTCTGTCAATCCCCAAAGATTTGTTCTCCATCTAGTCTCTCCTATTTTTGACATCACTTATATTCTAGGTGTGGATTCTTTAAGAAAAGATACTTGCATAATGTCCAGAATGATAGATAATGCTATAAATCAGAAGCACTTAAGTGCTGTTTAATCTGCAACCAGCTTCTTGTCATGTTTTTTGAACTCTCAAATATCAGTGAGTTAGCAACTGTTAGCTAGTAATTACCATCGGATTCATTAACACACAAGAAGACCACAAACCTTTCGTATTCACTCAGTGGCCCTAGAGGGAAGATTTCTTCAGCTCCACCTCGACCTAATCGCACTTTTGATGCAAAAAAAGGGAGTTCTGTCACCTGCAACAATTTTTTTTTTCACTTATCAAGAAAATGCTTGGAACAATACAAATGAAAAGTAGATATTAGATGATTGTAGTACCTGTGATGCCACAAATGCACATTCCACAATGCCAGCATCACCTCTCAGTCCCCTCAGACATGCATCTGCAAATTTAGCTGCGGCAAATGCCTGCAAATTTATTTTTTTATTGATGTTACTTTGTTGTTATGCCCAGCAGCAAGTTGAACATGCAAGGCAAATGGAATATGCAAACCAAGAAGACGGACCATGGAGAGTGTTGCAGAGCCAGCTCCAGCTTTGGCCTGCAACAGAGGATTAAACAATAATCATTCAGGTTACACCATTCTGATAATGCAAAGGTACATTCTTAGCTTGAACATTAAATAATACCTCATTCAAAGTATAGAATTTGTAGATTCTTTCAAAATACAAAGACATAACATCTACAATTAGGGGTGTTCAAATCGAAATAGAAAATCAAATTAATTCTCCAATGATTTGGTTTTGAAGGCTATGAATGGTTTTAGTTCAGAGGTATCTTTTTTTTAGTTCGATTAATTGATTCGAACCAAATCAAATCAATTTTAATTTAAAAAATATCAATCCGATTGTCCTTAACCAATTCAAATAGATCAATCAAATCAATTCAAATGCTTAATTTTATAAATAACAAAGATCTAATTTTACAAATGTTGATTCTAGTTTTATATATATTTAAATTATTTAAAATTATATATTGATTAACTGAATCAGATTAATCAGTTTTGAATTAGTTTGGTTCAGTAGATCTGAATTGATTTTAGTTCAAATTATCTTATTTTAACTGAATCAAGTAAAAATAATAATTCAATCAAGCAAAAAAAAAAAATCAATCAAGTAATAATTTGCCTCTACCAATAAAACACATAACCAAGCAATTTAATGGTACTTATTCGATGCATATAAGAGAATCAGATACTTTAAACCACAACCCATTGAGAACTGGAATTCATAACAGACTGCATCAGAACAAAGCAGCTTTAAATTTTTATGTCAAACAAATCTTTGCTGATCTGCTACATAAGAATGCCCATCTTTGTCTTTACTGCCTACTTTATAAAATAACTTAGAAATTTAATTACACAGGTTCTTTTACAGCTTTTCCTATTGCATTTTATCAGAAAAATAATATTATTCATTTGGTTGCTTGTCATATATGCCAATCTCCAACAAGTAAATAACATTAAAGGATTTGTGCCAAAACTAAATTCAACAAAACATTAGCTACTTCTTTGCTTGCTCTTGAACAAGATCATATAAGCATGTAACTAATAATGAATAACATGGAAAGAATAAAGGGAAAAAAAGCAAAAAAGTTAGTGTGATTGTTAGGATTTTTTTTTTTTTTTGATTTTTCTCGGATGGTAGCCTCCTTTTCATAATTCTCAAACAGCCATCTCCTATTTTCAAAATCTCAAAAGCACTCCCCAAAAGCTTGTCATGTATTTTTTCGTCTAAATCTAAAAAGTTTTTCCGTTAACTGTTCACAGTGTTTTTGTTTTAAAAACACTATATAGTGCTTTTGTTTCAAAAATACTGTGACATTAATACTTAGTTGAAATTTACTATACAGTGTTTTTGAACTAATCTTACAGTGTTTTTGTAAATAAAAACACTCTAAGGCTTGTTCAAAAACACTATACAATGCTTTTAAATATACAGTGTTTTTAAAATACTGTTTTATGGATTAAAAACTAATCCACAAAACACTATAAACAGTTACTAATGAACGGTCATCGAGTTACTATCAGGATGTAGAGTAAATTAGAAAAATGTAATATGGAGAACTGGGTCACAATTTATCTGTACATGATAGAACACTTGAAAAGTGGAGTTTGCCATAGGATGAATTTTCTAAATGGATATGTTAGAATTATCAATGAAGAAAGATGTAACTTAACTAACACTATTTCTTTTAGGAGACTTCATAGGCAAGTCTTACAGACATTACATTTGCAAAACCTACAAACAAAAAAGAACCCAAATCTTAATGGAAGCAATTGCACAAAGTAGGGAAAAAGCATCCCAAATGCATGACACTAGCAACGGATGTCATTGCTTCAAATACATCAACAAGAGATGAGAAAAGAAAAAGGAGCAAACATGATCATAGAGAGATTAATGGCCTGATGATGATGAGAGGCTGAGAAATATTGCTTATATTGTTTCTTTAAACATTTTTTGTGGTGTCAGCTTTAACCCATCGAGAGATTGTTCAAAGAATGGAGAGATGGATGTGAGTCCATATCATATTGCAGGGTTAAGAGCCAAAACAGAGGAAAAAAAGGAAGAAGAAAATTATCAAGTAAAAATTACAATGGAAGCAGAAAGTGTCCCAAGAGAGATGAGATTAGCAGCCACTGCAAACTAATCATCAAACTACAAACCTACGAGACAAGGAAAAAAAATGTCAGAAATCCATAAAAATCTATTACATTGGCTTCAACTAGTTATCGGCAATTTTTTCCCTCATGCTTGCATGTTGACATCAACTAAGGATGTCAAACCCCATCAGATAAAATAAACATGTCACTTAGTTTGCAAGTGATAATGCAGCAGCTCAATCCAAAAATAGATATTTTTATAAACAACTAACCAACAGAGTCACCAGTGAAGACATAATAAGTTCCGAAAACCGATCTAAAAGAATACTCTTTTTAGCGGAGTAAATTTCTTTTACCTCGACAACTTCAGTTCCACCATTTTGAATGCGGTTAGTAAGGTAATAAATTTCTTCCGAGGTGAAGGAGCATGGAGGTTTAACCTACATAACATCAAATTTTGAGTACAATGTGTTTGAAAAGATCGAATGCAACAAAGAAATAAGATTTAACTGAGAGGATTCCTGACCTGTGACAAGAGAGGTAATATGGTAACCCCTGAGTGACCACCAACCACAGGTACATTAACCTCCCTTGGATCAATGCCCAGTACTTCAGCCTGTAAATGCATCATAGAAGAAGAATAAAAGCTCTATAATTTATCCAACTTACAAGATAAGGATAAGAACCAAGAACTCAGCAGAATTATATAGGCATTTATTGTTGATGACCGACCATCATGTAACCAAGGGAGATGAACAACACGGGGTCATACCACAAATGTATTAGCTCTCACTACATCAAGAGTTGTCACTCCCAAAAGACGCTTGGGATCATAGATCCCAGCTTTCTTGAAAACCTCTGCTGCAATAGGAACAGTGGAGTTCACTGGGTTGCTGATCAAGTTCACAATTGCATGAGGACAGCATTTAGCAACCCCTTCACATAGCGTCCGAACTATTCCGGCGTTGATTTTGAATAGATCATCCCTTGTCATTCCTGGCTTTCTTGGCACACCAGCTGGAATGATGACAAGATCCATTCCGACAAGTGCATTTTCCAATTGAGGTGCACCCAAAAAGCCGCGAACCTGCATAAGCACAGTCGGGGCTGAAGAATTATAGCTGCTCTTATGTGGATATCAATCTGTCGAAAAATTTTGGGTTTATACACATCTGAAACCAGAATATTTCGTTTTCCAGTAAACAGAGCAATCATAAAATATAGAAATTATTTGCTTCCTTTGGCATTAAAATCCTTCACCATAATTCTCCTAGAAACAGAGTTTCTGTAAGAGATCAGGCAAAAAGATTAATGTAGTTGAACATTAACTAGAAATTGAGATAGTTTTCCGGTGGGAATTCGGCTCCATAAACAAAAATCTCCAGGACCTTCTCATGCTATCATGTAAGGTAAAAAGATTAATGTAGTTGAACATTAACTAGAAAGGTAAAAAGATTAGTGAGAATTCGGCTCGATAAACAAAAATCTCCAAGACCTTCTCGTGCTATTATCATGCGAGCCTAAAACGATTAATGTAGTTGAACATTAAGTAGAAATCGAGATAGTTATAGTTTTCCAATGAGAATCCTATCTCAATAAAAAAAAGAAATCCAAGACCTTCTCATGCTATCTATCTATCATGTACCGAGAGAGATAAATGGAAAGGAAGAGGAGGAGAAGTTTACCACAGCACCAGTATCCATGTGACTAACATCAGCTGTAACACCAGGTGAATTGACAACATCATAGAGGTGCAGAACAGACACCAGGGGATTCATCTTCATCAGCAATGCCAGGGGCTGCCCTATTCCTCCTGCAGCACCCAGTATTGCTACTTTGAATCCGGGTGCTCCTCCTTTCGCCCGGCAATCCGCCCGTCTCAGTGATGTACTTCCCTGCATCTTTTAGAGCATGGAAAACACACAACAAACATTAAGGTAAAGTTTATATCACCTTCAATTAAACTCCAACTTCACATATACATTTTTCCCCCCACCCCAATATTTACTCTTTCCATTCGGGTATGGCATAGCATGCATAATAATCGAATGAGTACACTGTGCCTCAACTGCTAAAATGTCTCCTCGGTGACACTGTACATATGCAAATTGCTACCGTGGTCTCTCGCTAAGTTGTAGACAGAAGCAATCAAGAGATTAAAACCCTTCGCTATTAGAAAAAGAACAAGAGAAGAAGAAGAAGGGAAGGTTCACTATCGAATCACCAAATCAACAAATCGTAGAACTCGCAATCCAACATCCAAATGAAATAGTAGAAGAAATTGAGGAGAATCAGAATTCAATTTTTACGACAATTAAGCGGGCACTGCTTGCTATTTCCACCAAGACGCCGACTTTTTATCGTATTCGCGCATCAAGAGAGGAAGATATAACATACAAACCCAAACAAAGACGAAAGGGAATAGAAAAGACAAATCTTTCGGATAATTCCTCCGAATAGCGAATGATAATACCATCAAGATCTCATCTTTTCAGCACAAATCGGCAGGAAGGTGAAAAAACAAGAGTAACGACACTGGAGAAAGGAGGGAAGAACCGGAGGGCTGGGCGGATGGAGGTGGGCAGAGATCGATGCGATGCGTCGACTGGCCTCGCCGTTCTGCTGCATCCTTTTTCCTATTGTGGGATCACCAAAGAGAGGAGGCCGTGCGCGGGGTCGCAGGAGGTGAGACGGCTTCGAGTTTTATCCCTCGAGCGAGTTGGGGTAAGGACGGAAGGGTGCGTTTGTGGAGTCCAAGCGCCATAAATCCTCATCCTGATGCTGTGGATGATGTTGCATGCAGTGCGCACATCCGAACGGCTTGCCACTGTTCCTCCTTTTATTAGTTATCCCTCGTTGCATGCAGATCAGGTGTTCGATCGAAGTTGCACCAAGAAATGGACGTTTGAGGCTCAAAAGGACTATATCTCACATAGAGAGAGAAAGAAAGATCCTCTCGGAGTTGTCGGGATGTCATTCCCATCCAATTCCTCATCCCAGCCATCGATCCATAGATTCTGCACATCCAAGCCATCCACGTTGAAGATCCGGAGGAAGAATTTAACTCTAAATCGAGATTCCAAAGCTTTTATATTTAAAATTATCCTGAAGAGATTATGATCTTTAATTCATATTAAAAAAAATTAGATTCAAAGATTGTTTTTAAATATTTCAATATATCTTTAAAATTTTATTAACATAATGCACGAGAATCGTTGAATCTGATAATAATATAAGATTCTTAAAAAATAACAAATCATAAAAAATAAAATCTAAAAAATTTAGTTCAATAAATGATTTAATAAAAATAAATAATAAACTAATATTAATAAACCCCTCGTAACACAGGATAAACTTGTAGAATAATCACAATCAACATTTAGAGCAAACTCTTATTCCCTCTTTTTCCCTTTTATTTTCTACATATCTTTTGATATTTATCATGTAGTTGAAATCTTATTTTCAGAAATATTGGACGGAGAAAACCAGAGCTATAAATTTCTAACTTTGCCAAGCAAGAGAGACACAAAGTAGAACATACGTCATCATCTTTGCTTCAAGCAATAAGAGGTTCGATGCTGATAACCCAATTCTTCATTGATAATAAATAAAAATACTGATTATTCTCCTTTATGCACAAATATCAAAGGATAAGACAATAATACCCCAGAAAGGCAAACAAAGGAGCCAGATATATGTACAAGCTATGTGCAATATCTACATATCTCGGGAAACAGCTTCACCAAAATGGACACCACCTACAGGAAACAAATAATCAGAATGAGAAACGATTGGTTAAACTAATTCTTAAATGAAAATTCAGTAGAATTATGTGGTCAGTTCTAAAATAGAAATCCATACCCCACATAGTTCTGACACAGATTCTCATGCGATGTTGCTTGTTTAATAAGCTTGTCGACCTGATACTTCACAGACAGCCCGTGGTCGACTTCACGGGCATCTCCAGAGAGCAAGTTACTAGTTTCTGGTGCATGTTGAATGGAGCTGCCAGCCCCAGAAACTGATGACCCAGAAGAGAAGTCCCGACCGGTGAGCTTATTGCTCATTCGAGCCATTACAACCACCGCACGCTCATTTAGGACCTCATTAGCATCACCAAGTTGATTGACGGCCTGCAGGCAATATTATAAATAGGACATGATGAGTACTCAACCTAAAGAAAAGCAAGGCATTCCAGATCATCATTATGGGACCCTATAAACAACCTGCAGCAGTTCTCTCTCACGAGCACCACGAGGTTGAGGAAGCTCTTTGTTAGGTGCAGATTCTTCACTATTCACAACTGGATGAACGTAGGTTGTCGCATAATTTGACATTTGAGGAACTTCATTAAAGTTGAACAGCCTCCAGTTTATTAGAGGGTCATGGACAAAAGCCTGAACCAAGCAAAGATCCAATATTCAAAAAGAGAAAAAAAATAACTCCAGTACTCAATGCCCTTATAAATCATAAAGTAAAATTAGCACTAAACCTTCAACATGATCTGAAGAACAGGATACTTATATCCGTTCTGTGAGTTCTACAGGTAAGAGCTTACATAAAAACAAGCACATAGGAGTGATAATAGCAATAAAAAAACATAATCAATGTCTCAAACCACCTCCCTGTATTGCAAAACATAGCATCTAGTCCTTAATAATAAATCACCAGATTAGAATTAAGCACATTGTCTCAAGGAACTTAACAATGATATTGAAAAATAATGAAGAATAGCCAGCAAATTCTTATGGCCAATAAGAATATGGATGGGCAAACATCAAGCCCGCAGTCTCAGGGTTATCTAAAAGCAATAGAAAACTCCTTGAAACTTAGTTCACATAGTAGGGTTATTCTGAAGATCTGAAATATACTTCATGCAGACTTCAAACACTATGCATATGTATAAGACTGAGCCTATTCAATAGATCTATTTGCTTTCTTGCCACAAAACACGTCAGCATAAACCCGAGATACAAACAATTCAAGGCACAAATGGAAGTGCAACAGGCCATGGCAAGCCGAGATTTTAGGATGAGATGGTCAGAGTCCTATCATACTCTGAATCAACTCTAGAAATAAATCTTGCTAAGCATAAGCATTCAAGAAAATTGCAGCTAAAATTAAAAAGGAACAATGATCTTGCTCAATGATACTTCAGAAACATTATGCTAGATCCATGTACTAGTTTGAAGAGGGTTTTTATTTGCAGCCTGAGAAAAAGGAACCACAAAGCAACTGCTCAGCAGATTAAACTCTACAAAATGTTAAACTTGCTTAACTAAACTTGAAAACAACATGACATCAACCAAAGAAAACAATCTAAATATAGTCTACTCAATTGACTATGTAAATTGTAGGCAAAAGACATTACGAAGTTTTTTACACAAAAGACAATGAACCATCCATGTCTCCAATTTAAATCCAGTAATATCAATAAATGTTGATAAGTGCATCATTAACATGATAAGGCTGTGTGACACTAATTCCATATACATTATTAATTGGCTTGTGCCAGAAGTCTGGCAGCAAAGGGGAAAGCATATGACAAAAAGAGACCTCTATTTAGTGCCCCATCAATACTTTTCCAATCCAGATGATGCTAGCAGTGGATCCACAATATTAGAGATGGATTTATAAACATGAAGGTTATAAGTGCCTCTAATGATAGCAACAATTAGTTTGTCACCTATGATGGCTTCCTTTAGTTATTATATATAGGAGTAATCCAAAAAGGAATAAAAAGGAACCGCGTGTTTAAAGCTGAAAAACCTGAAAGCATCAGATAAATAAAGTCTATTACGTTAATCAAAATTCTACCATCTAATTTGTTATTATATTTACAAGCATCCCAAAACAAAAGACTTGGCTAATTTGCATCAGAGCTTTGAATTATTTTCAGTGATAACAATGATTTCCACGAGTTCTTATATATGGGAGTAATCCACAAAGGAATAAAAAGGAACCGCTTGTTCAAAGCTGCAAAACCTGAAAGCATCAGATTAATAAAGTCTATTATGTTAATCAAAAGTTTACATCTAATTTGCTATTATATTTACAAGCATCTAAAAGCAAAAGGCTTGGCTAATTTGCATAAGGGCTTTGAATTATTTTCAGTGATAACAACGATTTCCATGAAATCAGGATCCTCCAAAAGCTTCAGCACTTCCTCTATTCAAAGTTCTTAAGTTTACACCACACCTTGTAACTATGAGTGCTTTGCCTTGCAAATCACAATCCAACTTAACCCTCGTAATGAAATGAGAAAATATATTTATTGGCTTGGATAAAAGTACACAAACACATGGATTTGACACAATAGGACCTGCTGGTTCCTACATTCAAGAAAAAGTTAACTAGAGGCTTTTGATTTGTTGTTTGCCAATACTGTTGACATACTCCTAAGATCCTGTAGAAAAAGAAGACCATATCCTATATTGCCAACCAGTTTTAGTCCAGAGATGAATTTCTAGTGCTAGAACTGTGAAGAACAAAATCCAAATGAAGATTATCAAGATGATTTTACTACAAAATTCAAATAATTGTAAATTTCTACATTTTCAGAACAGCCTCTTAGGACTGGCTTTTACCTCCATCATGGCCATGACACTATCTTTATTTGTTCGAAGAACTTGCATCACATTTTCACAAGTCGATCTGAAGTTGCCTTCGATCCCACTAACTCCCATAGCCTTCACGAGCATCCGAGTCAAGCGAAATGGAACCTTTGTCATATGATTTTTATTTCATAAGTTACTAAAACATGAATCCATGAAGCAGCTTATGCATGAAAATAACAACCCATAATGTTAAAACGAAGCAATAAAAAGCTATCTCTTTCGTGAAAAACAAGTTACTTACTTTCTCGGGAAACTTCTCACGATTCATTGAAGCCTCAAAGCAGTCGCCAAAATCAATATGTAATATTTTTCCACTGAAAAAAGAAAACAACAATTTACACCTCAAAAGACGGGGGCTGATGATTTTTTTTTTTTTAATAGTGGATTCCATATGCTATTTACCTGTAACGATGCAGCATAAGATTACTCGGATGGCGATCCCCTAACCCAAGAAGGTAGCCAACCTGGAAATTATTAGGTAACTCAAAAGAAATCCTGAATATAAATGACAAACTACAGTAACACACCTAGAAATTGTTAAGATCTAGCAAAAATGCATACCATACTCATCACAGCCAAACTTCTTGTATAGTTTGTTCTGCGATCTAACCAAACTTCAGATGTTCGGCTCTTCAGCCACAAAACCTACAAGAATAGCACCAGTTCAGATATAAAATTTTCTTGCAAAACATAGTCAAATTGATACGTAGAAGCAGGGTTTTCAAGATTCTTTGGTATAGTTACATAAATCATAAATCTGTATTGCGAAGGATATTGCTGTTACCACAACAAAAAGAAAAAGGGTACCTTTGCCAAGTCATTTCCCTCCGTGTTCTGCAAAGCATGCTCAAATACTTCCACCTTAGCAATAAGAGGCAAGTGGTCATAGTCTGGTGCAAAAGCCAGCATAAGTCTATGCTCTTGATTTAAAGGTATCTGAAACACACAAAAAGGATGAAGGTCAATGATCATACACAAAACTTATCAAGTATCTAATAAGTTTACCTTTCTTGCATCTCGGTATTCCCTAATCAGATGATGAAGGGTATCACAATTTGGAACCCATCCTATTAAGCCACTGTTGGGAGACAACGGTATAACTGCATATCGTTGAATGGAAAGATCTTTTTCTGCAGTTTTTCTTGAGTTCTCTAGAAGAGTATTCACCAAACCAAAAAGCTGGAAAGAACAAAGAGAACCTTATAAAACGCCAATGCAATGATGAGACATATATATCATATTGATAGTATAGCACTTGTAAGTATAAAAATAAGTCTGATAATTCGGGTTTGGTACCAGCATTATTTGTCAATATACTGCCAAAATCATAAAAGTATTGGACTGCAGATGGAAACACAGATTTGAAGCAGAATAACATCCTTATTTGTTGACAATGAATATATGTTCATTTTTAAATGAATCTAAATCAGACTCATTTTCATAAACGGGACTTATGAATGCTTACTGTGTCGGCCTTTCCATGTCATCATTGCAGTTACAATAGACATATGAGGCTACAGTCAAGCTGAAACTTCATACAAGCAATTGCAAAATGTGAGAACTCATAGAGCTGAAAAGTATAACTGAGATTCATTTATGTATTGAAATAATGTTGCTTAAGAACTACTGATTGTTCATGAAATATAAATTTTATAAAAGAGGCTCTATATGGAGAATAATTAAATCATACTATATCGGAAATGAGAAAATATTTGGAAGGTTCAAACAGATACTGTAAAACTCGAAATAAGGGATAAACTAGGTCCAGTGATGTCCATTTAATTGTTTGTATTTTTAATCAAAAATATATATATATATATATATAACAAAGTAGATGTGGCTAGAGAAGATTGGAGAGGATAGGGATGAAGAAAGATGAGGAATGGGGAAGTGAGAAAGGAGCAAGGATGACACACACACACACACACACTGACATGACTGAATAGAGAGATGTGCCAAAGCAGCTTTAGGTTGACACAGTATTTATGCTTGTCAATTTCTTTGCATGCTCACCCATGCCACTAGTTATGTATGATGATGCAAGTTTTTAGGTCAGATTTTTAATTTTGGGTGTTGGTTGCTGGCTAGACCCATATGGGTCAAGGGAGAGAATTACTGGGTGTGGGCTGGCGGTCTGCATTACCAAGAGGCTGGTGGGAGGTGGGAACAGCGAGCCGGCGGTGGTGAAGCAGCTGAGGCACAGAGGGGGTGGTGGTGGTGGTAGTTAGGGTTTACCCTAAATAAAAATAAAAACAATCTTGAACTGCCTGAAAAAGGGTGGACATGTCCTGGTTCATGCCTGTGACAGTGAATACTAGTAGCCAGTAAGCACTAGAGGGTGGTGGTGGTGGTTAGGGTTAACCCTAAATAAAAAAAATTAAGAAAATCTTGAACTGCCCAAGAAAGGGTGGACCATGTCCTGGTTCATGCCTGTACCAGTGAATACTGGCCAGCACTTTCTACTATGGGTGAAATTGCAAACCATGGTTTTATATACCATTTTGAGGATAGAGCTCAACCCATGTCTGCATCTGTATCCGAAAAGTTTTCAATGTTAACACTCAGAAGTGAAGTAGGTTAAATATATATATATATATATATATATATATATATATATATATATATATATATATATATATATATATATATATATATATATATATATATATATATATATATATATATATATATATATATATATATATATATATATATATATATATATATATATATATATATATATATATATATATATATATATATATATATATATATATATATATATATATATATATTCAACCTACTTCACTTCTGAGTGTTAACATTGAAAACTTTTCGGATACAGATGCAGACATGGGTTGAGCTCTATCCTCAAAATGGTATATAAAACCATGGTTTGCAATTTCACCCATAGTAGAAAGTGCTGGCCAGTATTCACTGGTACAGGCATGAACCAGGACATGGTCCACCCTTTCTTGGGCAGTTCAAGATTTTCTTAATTTTTTTTATTTAGGGTTAACCCTAACCACCACCACCACCCTCTAGTGCTTACTGGCTACTAGTATTCACTGTCACAGGCATGAACCAGGACATGTCCACCCTTTTTCAGGCAGTTCAAGATTGTTTTTATTTTTATTTAGGGTAAACCCTAACTACCACCACCACCACCCCCTCTGTGCCTCAGCTGCTTCACCACCGCCGGCTCGCTGTTCCCACCTCCCACCAGCCTCTTGGTAATGCAGACCGCCAGCCCACACCCAGTAATTCTCTCCCTTGACCCATATGGGTCTAGCCAGCAACCAACACCCAAAATTAAAAATCTGACCTAAAAACTTGCATCATCATACATAACTAGTGGCATGGGTGAGCATGCAAAGAAATTGACAAGCATAAATACTGTGTCAACCTAAAGCTGCTTTGGCACATCTCTCTATTCAGTCATGTCAGTGTGTGTGTGTGTGTGTGTCATCCTTGCTCCTTTCTCACTTCCCCATTCCTCATCTTTCTTCATCCCTATCCTCTCCAATCTTCTCTAGCCACATCTACTTTGTCTCCCTCACTTTAGGTAGTTGGGCTGATTAGGCTCGAGACAAGAGAATAGACGGTCATCCCTTTGGTGATGCCAGCATGATAAACTGGTTACAAATATAGAAAGTCCACTTGGTTTATTAAACTAACCAATTGCCAAGTAGGACAATGTCTCAAAGGGGATGGTGGTGAAAGGGCACATATTCAGTGAACATTGAATTAGAAAAAAATGAACTATTGCCAAAAGATCATAATTTGTCCCAACTAAAAAGAAATTTTACAATAAATATATATATAATGTTTTAAAGACCAATTGTACTTAACAAACAAAGATCAAGCAAGTATAAAAATGGACAAGTATACAAATATGAAGCCTGCTGAATGCCCCCAAGAATTATCAAGGCTTGTCAAAAGAACAATTTCCTAAAGAAACGGAAAGAATATAAAGTCAAGTAGGTAGCTCAGTTTCACAAACACTGCACAGCGTTGTGGGCACAAGAGAATTTTCAGAAGCTAAGATCTGAGGCTCTGGGTTCAGATAATATATAGATTTTAAAATTGATTTCTCAAATTCCCTAAATCCAACTGCATTTTCAACTTGTCATAAAGCCAGGGTATGAAACCTGGCAATTAATTTGACTTCAATTCTATTGCTCTAAAAGGATATATCATGAAAAGACTGGTAACAAAACACTTGAATGTTCGCTTGAACTACGAGTCACTTGGGTCGTTAGACCACAGACCAGCATCCTTCTAGAGATCACTAGAAATAAATGGCTAATCTAACAAGTACTTTTACCAATGAAATGCCTCAGAGACCAACATGCAAAGAAGTGCTGGTAATGACAGGGATGCCTACCCATGTAAGCTCAGTGTACAATCACAATAAGGTCATTATCATGATAGACAAGAATTTTGTGCATTGCGATATGATTTACCTGCATCACCCGTTCATCCTGCCGCAAGTCCTCATGTCCTTTCAGCAGAAAGGCATAGTCCTCGCCGTCACTACCATGAATGGTCAACTTTCTTGGTCTTTGTTTTGATGTAATAACAATAAGTTGTGGTGCAAAAGTTGCAATTGTCACCAGTGGTGCATCTGAAACAATCGAAAGATAGGTTAATATCAGAGTTCAAATACAAGAAAAAGAAATTACAACAAAATGCAATGGATCCAACTGATACACATAATGACATAATATTAGCCGAAATGACTGCAGCCTCTTACAATAGTGAATAAACAGAAGATGAAATGAAGGCATATATCCACTGAATTAAGCTGGTGACAAGCATGAATATTGAACTATGAATACATGCACTTCTTAAAGTATAGCAAATACCATGATGGCATCTTCACCTTGGGTAGTATAAAGATATGAGGTCCTAACATGATCCAAATGACAGGTTCCAGGATCTGATTTGGTCAATGCCAACAACAGAATTCCAAAGAATTGGTAGTCTTTGATCCTTAGCACCATATTGGCTGGAAAGCAGCTACAACCCACGTACACTGTCAACTCTTGGGTGGATTTGGATTAGAGATAGTACAAGGCCTAATCTAAATCAGTATGGATCAGCCGAGCGTACTAAATTCTAATAGAAAAAGTCTCTTATCTTTCATCTTTTTGCCATAAAATTTCCTTCATTTCCTTTTTTATTCAATTATATTTATTTTTCACAAGCATTAATAGATAAGATATTGTTGAGATGAGAATGTTGAGATGGATATGAAAAATTACTAGGAAACATAGGAAAATAAATATTCTTATTCGTGAGCAACTAGGTAAGGCTTCGATAGAGGATAAGATAAGATAAAATTATTTAAGATAGTCTGGACATATGTTTAGGAGACCAATGGATGCGGTAGTTAGAAGAGGTGAAGTGAAATGTTAATAGTAAAAACCTTAAAATAAAGTATAAATAAATATTTAAATATATTTTAAACTTAACTAAACATATGATTTTTTACAGATCTCAATAGTTTTGCTCCATGTAGTCAACCCTAAATAGTTGGGTTGTTGTTAACCATTAATAGACCAAACCAATTGAGCAATTTAAATCTGGTCCTCTCTCTCTCTCTCTCTAGACAGTTATCCTCTTCCTCGGCCTTAAAGAATCATCCTATTCCTAAAGCTATTATTCCAATTAACAGTCTACTACCTCCTTCATCCTTTCAGGCTGTCACTCCATTTCTCCTGTCATCATGCTCATGCATACATTAGTATGGTATCAAAGTTGAGCTCACATCAGTTTGCTACCAGAGAGCTTACATCACCATGCCAAACAAGCTACACCATTGGATTGGTGTTAACTTGTTTAGGCTGGAGAACAACAGCGATGGAAAATTCTAAGATAATAACAATGACGATATGTAAGGTCAAGGTAAGAAAAAGGTGCACAAATGGGATGGATTGAAAATGCCCATAGAAATACTAAATCTAGTTCGCAACCGTCATATACAACATAAGAAATCATAACCACAATATCTAATGCATCTTTGGCAGACTAGCTAAAGTATGATACCATGACCTAAAGTAGAAAGAACACTATATCACTGCTAAAAGGCAACAAATTGTCATCTCAATAAACAAAAATTCTCTTAAACAGCAGATAATATTACAATATTATCTGTTGACATAGATCAAGAAATAAGACTACAAAAGGTTATGATACCAAAGGTATGCAATTTCGAATAATACCGCCCGGTACGGGCGGTATGTACCGGTCTGTCAGCTTACCGGTACACGGACCGCCCATTACCGGACGGAACGATATATATATATATATATATATATATAATTTATATATATATAATTTATATTTATATATATATATATAAACGAGGCGACGTTGCCCCACTTGGGAGAAGGAAAAGGCGACGTCACCTTTAATAAAAATATTTTATATATAAATAAATAAATATATATATATATATATATATATACCGAACGGTATACAGTTTCGTACCGTACCGAGCGAACGTCGAAACTCCGGTATGGTACGAAATTGCATACCTTGATGATACCATTGGAGAAATATAAAAATCACAAATTGTTAATTCCTGCCACATCCAAGATTACTAATTAATTTTAAAAAACAGGTCCTGGAGGATGACAACGTTCCAAAAATTGGAAGTTAAACATGATCCCCAAACCGAATAAAATCCAAGCTGAAGCAAGTACTACATAACATAAACTGGCATCATGAAAAGGTTAATGCTATTAAATTAATTAACTGTAAATACACCAATCCAGTGCTTTTCTTTCACCATGCAAGAATTGGAACTAGTTAAATATTAAAGAATCTTCAAAAGGATACACATGTCAATAAAAAATATTTTCCATAATTACTAGAAATAGCAAATGCAGAAGGTGAAACCTTGTACACTAAATTAACATGGAAAAAGAAACAAAAAAAAAAGAAAACTGTCATTGTTGTGCGGAAAAGACAGTTGCACAATAGGCATATTGGATAACAGCACTACATATTCAACAAAAAGACACCAAGGAGATTTCAGAAGCTAGTAATGCCCATTCTATGATGATCTAATTATTTATAATTCTTATCTATAAATAATTACTAATTTATTTGATTGTTCAAGCTTTTACATTTTCTCTGTCAGTTAATTTAGTGTCTCTGTAACAGCCTCAACTTGCCCCCAACCACATAACCCCATAATCTAGCCATTAAAGGTGGGACATGAGAATATTAAATAGATAACAAGAACAGCCAGGTGAACATCGACAAAGAAACCATAAATAAACTCAAGAATTGTCCATATTGATATTTTCCAGACAATTAGAATATTAGACATGCTTAAGTAACAAAGTAATCATTACCTGCACGATAAGTACCAGGCACTGCAAGCTCCAAATCATGACACTTGAGTAATTCAGGTGAAACAGACTGATTATAGGGAAGTAAACAAGTCAGAAGCATCAGAAGAAAGAGTTACAAATAAATTCACCAGAAATTAATTAAGCAACTCTTGCCTGTAAATCTAGAGTAGTGAGACTAGGAAGCTGTTTATCAATTCTTCTAAAAACATGATAATACAAATCCCATGCCTGAAAATGCAAAAAATCAATATGATCACATATAAGAAGGTTCACATAGACAAAGAACAACTAACAATGTCAGTCATGGGTAATGAAAGGCACCTGAGTAAGCTCAGCATCCTTTCCAGTATTTTTATATTTTAGGCAACAATCACGAGCTTCCTGTAATTCACGACCATATGCCTAAAGAAGATCCATTTGAACAAGTAAGCAACATGCAAGTATAATCAAGAGAAAGACCTATTATATCTTAGAAATTCCATATTTCTAGCTCCTTACTTTAGTGAAGTAAAAAGATGGCCCTACATATTCCTATCACATGTTTTTCTTGCAAGTTTGAGACAAAAATCTATCTAGTGATGTGTTTAACAAAATGGAAGAAGCTCCTTGAGAGTAATATGCCAAGGTAAAATGATAAGAATTCTTCATCCTCCCTCTTGAAAAATGTATATCCATTGACAATTGATAAGACAGTGAACACTAACAGTGAATATGTGATTCAATGGTTATAAAATATAGGGAAAGTTCATAGGTGGACAATACATACAGGAAGCAACAGTAAATCCATTTATTCTTACCAAAAGGCTGGCAGCTGTCAGCTCATCACATTTCAAAACCGAACATTTACTATCTTTTTGCAATGAATCTTTATACTAATAATATAAGAATTATTACATATAGTCTGTCCATCAGAATTTGGTAGGAAAATGGGAAAAAAATATCACATACATTACTTTTCCATTGTACTTGAGAAAAGAAAATTTGATCTTTTGTCACTTTCAGAATCTTGTTTTTTAAAATATAAGGTGCTTCTGAATCCGTGAACCATATTGACTTGGTGCAGCATTTGTTTAGAAACTGAATATTTCAGATTAACTAAAGATTCCATATCAAGGACCTTATAATCATATTACATAGGAATGCTAGCAGAGGAAAGCAAGGTAAATGTCATGTCATAAATTTTATTCTCTTAGGTAGATTGAAAAGTTTCGAAATAGTAAATTTAATTAAAATACCTGAATGAAAGCAGTTTCTATTATGGTCTCTGCCCCTTCTTCAAGCTTTGCATGAAGTGGTTCTAATACAGCAAGCATCCCCTCAATATTGTGCTCACCAAAGTACAAACGACTAGCTTCTTCCAAGGCCTCATGCCACATCTCATGCCACAATATAGCAACCCTAATCAACTCCTTTGAGACAAGCTGAGCCTGAAATTATTTTATAGTCATATTAGAAGGATTCTCAAGGGAACTACCTAGAAAGTTCACTGACATATATGACATTTGCCTGATCAACAAGCACACCATTATGCTGGCGAATTTTATCAACAACATCCAGAGCTGCCCGTCTGCGCAAAGTGCTGATGGACTTGCATGCTACTAGAAGAGGGTACATAAGAGCCTAGAGTTCCAAAAAAATGCACAACAAGAAGCCATTAGAAACCTCTTGGAAAATGTTAATTATCATCATAACTCCTAAAGCTAGAAGATTTTGAGTGCATGTAGAAAGCAATTTCTGCGAAGATATTGAAGCACAATGCTCCTCGATCCTACTCTCTCATTTATGGCTCTTGAAATCTCTTTCTTGGCATGAAAATTCAATAACTTGAAACAGACAACTTGAAGAATAACTTTGATCTCAACCAGTAAAATAATTAGTCATAAGGCATCACAAGATGCAAACCTTGATTTGTTCTACAAAATGCATTCTTGTTATACTCAGAGGATTGGGATTTACAAGCAGTGAATGGCAGTCCACACAGCATATGTCCTCAAATGTGACAGCATGGACATTTTTTACACTGGAATATCTAACTCTTTAAGTTATTTAGGTTTTCTCATATCTATGATTCTCCCAACTTTACTAATTATTCTTTAATCAAGTATTTTAGTCTGAAGCAGTAGTCAGTTAAGAACCTGGAAACATACACAAAAAAATGTGAATTATGCATGAAAATGACATTCACTATGTTCTTCAAGTCTTTTCTTCTTAATACCTTCCATGATTTTTAATTTTTACCTTTTCAGATTATCAATTGAATACCTATCAATTATTCAAATTCAACTGGTTGATTAAAATTCAAACTCGGTTGAACATAAACAAATTAAGGTCAGTGATTATCTTGCTTACACAACTTTAAGAAGACATTTTGTAATTTCTCTGTCATCATTTGTAATCACATACAGAGGAATCTTTAGTCTTGCTCATGAAGCAGTCAAATAAAGCAAGCATATTCTCTTACAGGATAGCAAGGCATTATATAGATCACATATGGTTCAATGAAGAATGTAAAAGGGAATGTGTTCCTAACATACCATATGGTAATGGATCCTAGTGCATTTATGAGGCTTACATGCTCCATGTTTGGTGTTTCTTGATTACCCTTTGTGATGTCAAACCCACTATGGCTATGAAACACATATATTCCTGAACACATTACCCTTCCCATTTTTCTAATGAATCATAGTCAATTATTAATAACACATCATCATTATCATCATATGTATATTTTTGGCAAAGTGGTGAAGGTCGATCTTGATCCCAGAACCTTATCTGTCAAAGTCTTTACCTGCTAGGTTAACTAGCTACGATACATGTCTATCATGATAATTCTACTGCAGCTTTCCTACAAGTTAGTATATCCTAGAAGTCCAGACTGACATTAATTCACTCGAAGAGCCCTCGCTCAACAAATAGTTCATCAAACCACCTTCAAATCACAAAGGAAGATAAACAACTCAAAGGAGAAGGTTTTCTAGAAGTTTGGAATGCATGAGAAGCATGGATGAGCTTGGACAGCCATGTTAACAACTCTATGTTTCCTAGTCTGATTGGGACTCAAGAAAGAACTGTTCATAGTCTATAATCTTAGGTGAAGTGAAAATAGTGTTCTATTAGGTTGCGAGAATCTATAAATAGGTGAATTATGTAGCCCTTACTGCATAAAATGTAAGTATTATTTTCAATAAAAATCTCCTCTTCTACCTATATACTTCTCTTCACTCCTCTCTTTTATTTTTCTTTACTTTTCTGAATCTCTTTTCCTTCTAATTTTTTCAAATTTCACTATTCTCTATCTTGGAGGTTATCTTCTTCCAACGTAAGCAGGTCCTCAATAAGAAATGAATATACTATCAGTTTTTCATTGTACCATAACTTGCTGGGTATGTCTATTAAATACATAACTTTGTAGTCAGTCATTAAAGATACCAGCATATCGCCCAACAAGTACCTGTGGATGCCCTTTCCCAATTCGCACCAATAATGATTGTATCAGTTCCCTCACAATTCTATTATTTGAATGTATTCTGGCGATTATTTGCGGTAGTACTGCCAACCACATTTCAATCTTAACATGTAAAAACCCCTTCTGGAGCGCCATTTGAACCTCAGAAGTAGCTCCATGGTTGAACCACAATGTGAGAAGGCGGAGGATATCCTGAAAATATAAAAGTAACCAAAATAAGGTTTCATAGATAAAATGTATCATGCCATAGAAGAAACCCCAGAGATTTCAGCTAACAAAGATTAACTTTGGAAGATAATAAAATTGTTTAATAAAGCCAATATGTATTGCGAACACAAAGATGTCCAGTATTCTAAAGTGTCATTCTTTTTTAAAATGGAGATCGAGGTAACCACAACAACTAACTAGATAAATGTCTTATGTCTTTTCTGTTGATTAGGTATGTTGTTCTACATACTGGTTACCAATGATGGAAGCAAAAGTTGCCTGGAAAAGGGTTATGCATAAAACGTGCTGAATTTGCCATGCAAATTAAATGCATCACCCTATCAGTTCCTTTCTTTCTTGCCTTTTTGCATGTGTATGCATGGAAGAAACAATGGAAAGCCTCATCCATCATGATCTCATAAAGAGAATGAAATAAGGGTACAAAATCCCCAATGGGAGAAGACAACTTAGTTGAAAGTTATAAAGTCCTCTTAGAATTGTCTATTTCTGGTCAGAAGCCCCTCGGCAAGCTCATGACTCCACAACCTCACATGATTAAAAATTAAAAATCCAATCTCGTTTTTCTTCACAGAGCTTATACACAATGTAAAAGCAACAAGAAATGCACTACCATACATGATCCTTAGTTATTCATGGGAGTACTAGTTTTCATAATCCATCGATTTCTACAATAGAATGCTTGGAGAGGTTACTCCAAGCAGAATCATTCATTAATAGAAAGGTCACAAAATCATGACACTTGCAGAATTTATGCCATGATATTTTGTATATAGCTAACCCTTTTAAAGTCTCAAATTGGAAACATGTACAAGAAAGTAGAAACATGAACACTAGAGCTCATCAGCTAGCTAATTTTGGTAGAGTTTATAACTCCTTTTGGAGGTAATTTACCTCCTGTGAGTCTATATGGACTGCTTATGGATTAATATAGTTTATCTTCTTTGAAAAAAAAGATAAGAAAACAAAAAGATCCCAAAAGTTCAATAACCATATTAGAATATCCTTATCGAACTTATCACACAACAGAGGGCATCAATCCCATGGGGGATTAACACACGAAGTAGGATATACTGACCGGTACAAGACTGATATGCATCATACTGATCGGTAACAGACCTGTACCAGGTGGTAACCTTACTTGGAGTTGAGGCTACCCAACTAGCTAGCTGTTGTGGCCATTGGAGAGCTCTTGGGAGCCTACAAAAAGGCCCCGAAACCCTCCCAAATCTGCCCTCTAATCTCACTTCTCACTCACACTCTCTCTCACTCTCATTTTATCTCGTCTCTCTCAAAATTACTTATTTCTGTATGAACTACCTTCCAAACAAATTGAAGATCACTAGGCGAGGTTAATCCATTTGAATCTAGTTTAGATCCTCACAGATCTAGGCTTTATCATCATGGATCTAGCTTAGATCAAACAAAATGTAGGCTTCATCCATTCGTATATAGCATTAATCTTTGCAGATCTAGTTGTAATTTTCAAAATATAATAAATTTATGGACGTATCGGTTCTAGAAGTACCAATACAGGTGTGAGGAGGTATGTGTCTTAATTTTACATCACATTTATTGTTTTGTAGTCCAAATTTAGTTTAAACTTTAAAGTTGTCTAACTTAATTGTATATAATCAGAGCAATGGAGGGGGAAAAGCCCTAAAATAGGGTTTCTTTGTTGTTTTCCAGCCTTTTTAAGGGGATGTATCGAAATCTGGTACAAATTGGTGTACTGACATTCAATACAATTCTATGTGCCACTATGTACCACTGTGCAGTGACTGACAGTGTTGGTAAATGAGACATTGAACCTTCTGAGAAACATAGGTGGGTTTTTTATGCTAAAAAGAAAAAGGATATTGGATATGCAACAGCTGGAAAATGCAATAATTGCATCCACCATAATACAAGGGTAGTTATGAACTTATGACAGAGGATACTACCAGGACACGCACCAGTTGGAATATGCAATGATTGCATCCACCATAATGTAAAGGCAGCTCTGATAGAGGATAATGTCAGGAAATATTTTATATGATGCATGTTGCTGCATTGACATTAGATTGCAGGGTTGCAGATTATGTCGAGAACAATGTCGATAATGATTTAAAAATTTGAACAAAAAAAAATCTCCTAGAATAAGCATTTCATGTGACAAACATAAAAGGCATAACCTTTTTGAATAGATTGTTTAAAATGAACATATACACTAGGATTCAAAATTAAAGAAAAAAATCAATTTTGCTTCTTCTTTTACAATAAATGCTTCAGGATATAATTTCCAGTTATGCTAAAGTTTCCATTTGACTATTTATGATCAATGTTTAATTTATTATATATGTTTGTAGAAATTTAAATTACTACATACACAGAAACCAGAAGACCTGGTGCAAACATGAGGCACAGTAAATTAAATAAGTTACATTTTCTTTGAAGTTTAAATATGGTATTAGCACTTATTGGATTAAAAAGCATAACGGTACTTATATCAGATGGCAAATAGCACGAACTATAAGCCAAGGCCACCACCATAAATTCACAACCTACACTATTAAAGTCGATTAATCTACTTAAACAAAGAAAATCATCACCTGTATAATTGTAGAAGTTGCATCTAAAACATAAAAGAAGAATATCAAAAGTCATGATAATAAACATTGCAAACACAATGGAAAAGTTTAAAACACATATGAGTATCCACAATCCATAATGTCACCAAAAGATACATGACTGAAGCCCATCCATCAGAGATAGTTATTGCCCTATTTTTTATTTGTCTAGGGTGAAAAGAAATATATAAAGAGAGTTATCTTTTTGAATCATTGTCTCAAGTCTCAACAACCGATTATTCATTAGAAGTCAAATCAAGCAGAGTCAAGTGATATGACAGGGTGTCATAACCTATGGGCTTATAGTAGCTGCTCGGTAATATGCTCATAGTGGACTTAGTGGAGGCCCTAGACACATGAATGACAAGAACCTATAATGGAGAAAGTAACTAGTTTCAACCGTCCTAGACATCTAAATATTGCCACAACAGACATTCCCAAGGATTATAAGAGCCTGTATATCCTTGGTAGTTTGTGATTAAAGAAAACAGTTTCAAAAAGAATCCAACTAGAGCTCCAAAATCACAAAACAGTGAATTAAAAAAATTGGTCATTTCATGACTCACAAAGAAAAATAATTAATATTCTATGAAGCAGAAATGTTTACCTGTAAACTGTCATCAACTCCCTTAGCAGTTGATGCACAAGCTATGGAGTAGAAATATCCAGTGACTGCAGCAACAACATACTTTGCAGCAACATCAGGGCGACCTCTTAATGTATAATGAGACATCACAGCAGTATTGAATAAAGCCCATGTGTGCCATGCTTTTGCTGAATCATTTGCACAATGAGTGGCATTTTTCAATGATACAAGGATTTCTGCAATTTCAAAAAGAAAAAAGTCAAATTCACGGAGCAAGAGAAACAAAAACAATCTGGAAATTCAACTATAGAAGCCACAAAAGAAAAAAGAGGAAATACAATATTATCAAGTGCTGATCACCTTGTATTGAGTCATCATCTAATCCAGGTGAAAGTGCCCTCTTCCATGTCCCAAGTCTCAGATATGCACGAGCAAGAAGGGGTACACCAGAATTTGGCATGTTCCCTGAACTAACTGGTGCCCCTGAGTGACCATTTGTAGCGAGAGCAAGCTGTACAGTTAATTCCTAAGCAAAGCAAACACGGAGAAGGTGTAACTAGATTAATAGCTCAAGCTCATGTGAACAAAGAACAATATCGTGACTTAAAAATATGATTCTACCTGTAAATGGGAAAATGCTTCCTTCCGTTTAAAATCATCACCAAGAGACCACTGATATTTTAGGTAGGCTAATATAACTTGGGGATGCCCATGGTATAACCAATTTTCAGGAGATGACTCAGGATCATACTGCATTAACCAGAGGTGATGAGCTATTATACTTCTTAGAACCTACTACAACCAGTAAGAGTGCTTTTCAAGAAATTGAAACACTAACCTGTAAGAGTTTGATTAAAGTAGATCTGGCCTGACTAATGCGGCCACTTTTCCGGCAAAGCGAGGCAAATTTAAGCCAAGTTTCTATATCTTCACTAGGGGGAAGGACAAGTTCCCTTACTACTAAAAGTGCTTGCCAGACCTAATTTTTTAAGGTGGAATCAATTACAAAGAACAAATATCCAATACACAACAGTAAAATGATTCATGGAAAGGAACAAAATATGCAATACACAGCAGTGAAATTATTGTGGAAGAAACACCATTTTGACATTATAAGCTATGCAAGGACACTTCAAAATGATTGACATGTCTGTATGTCGGATAGTTTCCAACATGTATTACTTGTTCAGGATATATAGACTGTTGTACCATTAATATTTATTTGTTTTAGATGTACTATATATATGTAGAACTACTAAATCAAGAGCATAAGGCTTCAAAACGTGGCAAATATTGACTATATGAAGTAATAGTTTATTATATTATATATATCTGTGTTCAAACTTCAAAGTACTTCTGGATACTTGATACTTGTATGAGTGGCATTTCTGCTTCTTATAAGTTTCATGAAAGACGACAAAAGAATGTTCACAACTTCACATTATATAAAGAATAGAGTTATACTAACATATGAAAATCAATTGATATATCCATGTCATCTTGCATCTTTTAAAAGACCTGCAATATAATGCAAGATCATTTTCATTTATTTCTCGTATGAATAAAATTTATTAGCATAAGGGGCATTTTGCATATGTCAATGATTACATTAATGATTTTATTAGCATAAGCTATCATATAACAACATCAATTATTAGCATAAGGGGTATTTTATTAGTTACCAGGATTACTAAAAAAAGAAAAAAGGAAAGTCAACAAAAAAAAGATGACAAATATTCAGCTTTAATGAAAATCTAAGTAAAAATAAGAAAGCAAATCTTGGATTCAATTGAAGATAAATGAAAATTATATATGAAATGAATGATATGTCCTTATCTATGGGTCTAACTTTCTTTATTGGCTTCTTCCTTATTTTCTAATTTTTCTTTTTTCCTAATGTAATTTGGGTATATAAGAGGAAAGGCTTCATAACTGGGCCATCAATTGATTAGATGCAAACAATTCTTTTTCCCATATTTTGTGCGAGTGGTATGAGGCCACAATCTTTCTTTTTTCTGATGGTAAAATCCATCGTCCATGTAGGAGAAATGTAGAATGTGAGACTATCATCCCTTTGAAACAATACTTGAGCCAAAAAAGTCTAGTATTTATCTTTTTTCTTCTATTCTCTTCTATCTTTCATCATTGTCTTTCACAATTATCTTTTACTCCCTCACACTTTCCCTATCAAAATTCTCAACTAAAAAAGAAATTATTTCTCTGCAAAGAAAATAAAAACATAACATGCAAATAAAATAAAATACCACCATAACAAAATAAAAACTCATGAAAACAAAAGCAAAAAAAAACATTGTTGGGAATTGATTATTAATTGAGCTTCTGGCTAACTGTTAACAAGCAATGTATAGAGAAACAACTAAAACAATAAACTCAGACACAAAGCATATTGCAGAAAAAGACTATATAGCCACCTCAACATTCCGCTTTGTTCCTTGGATGCGATCATTCCACATATTACGAATCAGTTCCCTTCTACCATCAGCAACAGCATTCCCAACTGGAAGGGTACAGTAGTCAATAACCTGTTAGGAGAACAAAAGCAGTGTTCCACTCACTTCACTCATTAATTAGTAATTTATCCAAGAATATTGAAGCGGACAGATCAGAGATCACCTCTTCCAGTTCTGACAGCTGTTGGACACGGACCATGTTGCTATAAGCACGTTCATAACTCTCAAGAACCTGAATTGCAGAGCATAAAGTTACGTGGACCTTCGAGTGTAGAATACTAAGCATACATACGATAGCAATGGTGTAATTCTGAGGAAGATGGAGGATGAAATTTCAATTATAGAAGTAATCATAAGCACTTTTAGCTAATCATGTGCAAAGCTTCAAGTCTCAAAATACATTAAAAAATCCAACCACCTCACTTATGTATTTTAGTACCACTAAAAATTGACATTATATCATCAAATACATATCTTGGATTCCTTTACAGTGAGCAAGCATGATTCACTGCTTACTATTATTAACTACAATAGTACTAATACAACCCTTTTATCAAAAAAAAAAAAATGAAGTGTTAATTTCAATCATATTTATAGCTAAAAAGAAAATAAAACCTCAGATATAACAGCTTATGATATACCATCTCCAGATAACCAGTATTATTACAGCATAACTGCATATCGGCACCAGTTAGTGGCCTGATTAAAGACCATCTATAATATATAGTGATCAGTCTGGATCCGATGACACTAAAGAATTCACCCAATAAAATGCAGAAAAATCTTACATCCACAGATCATAAAGCATATTAGGTTAGATCAAGTTTATACACGACTATTTGCATTCTTAAAGTTAGATTTAAAAGCATTTTCCTACTTTTGGAGTATTTCATCCATATTTTAGGCATATTTAAGGAAGTTATGAAGGATCTGTATTTATTTGTCAGATTAAGCTAGCTAGATTTTGCATAGATCCAAAAGGGTGCTCAATGCAAGTAGTCATTCCCCAGGGGCCCAGGTCCAAGCTAAGATTTTTGCAGACAACATTTAATAAAATCTTCTTAAACAGATATTTCTTCCCCTTTTTAGTGTCTATATATGCCTTAAGTAATATCTATTACAAAATAAGAGTTGAATTCCAAACAATCTATTTATATAGAAATTTTTTATTAAATATGATATGATTTTTATCAAATAGATATTATTCTTTTTTTGGGTTTCGTTAATTCTCAAGTAATCTATTTATAAACAATGATTAATTCTCAATCTTGTAGTATAAAATATTAAAAAATACTTAATATAAACATCGAGTTTTCCTTTAGGCTGTGTAGCCTTAGCTACCCTGTTTCCTCCATAATTGTTCCATTCTGCTTCTAAACATCTTCCTTGTCATGGTCTTTGCCCCGTTTGTTATATCTTGGGCTTACGTCAATCCATTAATTGGACTCTGAGCTTGTCAAGATGAGAAAGGCAAGAGCATTTCATGGATACTTAACCTTTTGAATGACACCAAGAGTAGATCAACGGAAGAACAACTATTTTATTTTTTCCATATAAAAACCTCAAATATAGATAGACATGTTAATAGTTTAGTACAGCATGTAACAAATGAAATAAGCCCTGTGAATCATATCACCGATGGAATTTTCCAATCCAGGAAAGACTGAGGCAGTGAAATCTGCTAGATTCTAAAATTAAAGACTTAAAGAGTGTTTACTTGCTTTTATAAACTCAACAAGATTGTGAACTATGTCGACTGTTGTCTGCAAACATATTAGATATAACAGAAAATAAAGCAAAATTACTAGATTATTCAGAATCAAGGTCACAAGAGTTTTAAAAGCCTGATGTTAACATGCTCACCAGTGCTGCCAGCTCTGTTGCTAAACACTTCCTTGCTTTCTCAACAAACATGCGAGCTTCATCATACTAAAAACAAGAGAACTTTTAGATGTCATGAGTTAACAAAGACCACATGGAAAGTGGATAAACCATACCTTTTCGCGACGAACCAAAAGAACTGCTTTAAAGAAAGCACCATTGCTGCTTCCATCACCACTGGCAGTGGTATTACCTAACATTCGAAGTCTGCTTTCATCCCCATCATCCAACTTTGACACATATTCAGACATGTGATCCCATTCTCCCATATTCCAGGCGGCATTAGCAGCCTAAAACAACGTAGATTAGATATAGAGAATAAATAATAAACCAGGAAATGCAGCTACAGAAGCTTTTCTATCAGGGCAACCATTGGAGCCATTTCTAGCCTTGCTGCTGGTTCAGCAGCTGTCCATTGCTCTCGGCATAGGGCACTGAGCTCTTCCCAACGAGCTAAGGCTGCGAGACACCGCATTCGTCCTTGCACAAAGAGTTATTTAGTCAGTAGCATAGAAACTCTCTTTTCATAGCACAACAGTTGCATAAAGCTAAAATATCTGGAAACTCACAAAACTGTAACTACCAATAATCTATTTGAAAACATCTTATTAATACAACCGAATCAAGAATGACCAACAGTTGGCCTAGCACAAAGAGTTGTGAAGTCAGCAGAATATCCTTACAACTCTTTATTTCATGGCACAGGCAATTGCATGAAGCCAAATATCCAAAAACTTACAAAGCCTTGTGTTTTTCTACAAATTATCTATTTGAAACATGTCTCATTAATGCAACTTCATCAAGAATGAGAGAAGGAACTGCCATTCAGGTTCACTACTTATAAAAGATCTTTCTACCATTTCACCAAATTGAACTTCTTTACGATCATGCTTCTTATTCCCCATCAACGAAGCAGTGAATATAGTATATACTCAAATGGCAACACAGTATTATTGATAATATTAACTGTGCAGCTTATTAACTATAATATTTAAAGCTTATAACTTTTATTGTAAAATACTTACCTAAGGTAGCATCTAAGTTCTGAATTGGACTAGACGCCTGAGATGATTTTAAAGTGTATGCTTTGAGAGCATCATCCCACCGCTGTAACTTCTCATACCTTCAACAAAACCAATTCAGACATTATGTCAATAAAGGAACGGTGTACAGCAGAGAGACAAAAAAATAAAAATCCTTCAACTAAGAAGATAAGTTCTATAACTTCAATATAATTGAAATTTTTCAAGAAGATAAGGTAAACTAAGAATTTACAAGAGGCTCAATTAAAACACCAATTTTTGGCAGACCATACCAGGATTCCTTGAGTTGTACATCCAGATATTGCTGTGAGTAAGTCAGTATACCAACTGCAGCCTGGCGAAATAGATTTAGGTAAATAACATTAGTTTACACTGATCAAAAGGCCATATAGGAGAATATTGGCTGGACCAACACATACCAACTGATATTTACTGGTCTACTAAAATACCACTGTACCAATGTTAAAACATATAGTTTGACACTGGTACTGAAGCATATAGCTCAATCCCAGTACATGTGCAGTTCATTTTTATTGTTTATCAATTTATTCAATAATCTTGAGCAGTACAGTTCAGGATATTGCCCAATATACAGTTAATGTACTGGTCCAATAGGATAATGAAATCACTAACGGAACAAAATCAGTAAATCAGTATCAGAACAGTATATAAACCTTGTAGCAGATGACAATTATGCTTATACAAAATATGAAGGATACAGAACATGAACACAAAAGACAGACCTCATGCTGGTGTAACTGATTATTGATGTGAATAAGAGATTCCACGACTGTTACAGGATTTGCACCCATTTTTTTCGAACATGCAGCTTCAAACTCCATTTCTTTATAATGAAGGGCCTTTGCAAATGCTCGACACTGAAGGCAGAATGTATTTGATTAAAAATGAAGGGTATGTAACAATCAGCAGTAACAAATGTATACTTATAATCTCAATGAGGGTAGCAACCTTTTCAGCAAGGGCACCGAGCAGCCTGGTATCAATTGGAAGAGGTTTCTCATCATGCTCCATGAACTCTGCCTGATTAGATTGCCAGTCATAGTGTAAGTATGAATGGAAGGATATTATATAAAATAGTAAACAATATCCCAAACACAAAAATAAAACATCGACAAACCAAGTTTAGTAGGGTAGCCAGAATTTCAGGAGGAATATTTTGAGATGAGAAGGCTGTCTTGAGATTCCTGACTAATTGTTCCTGAGAAGATTCATTCATTTGAGCCCAACAACTTGCAAAACCAGCAGCGAAGAGTTCCCGTCCAACAGAAGGCTGCATATTTTCACAGTAAGAACAATAATTATGAACTGAAACTACCCATCTGAATCATTTATTTACCTGCAATTGTGCTAGTCTTGCACAAGTGCGCAGTGCTGGCATTGGAGATTCTCTTAGAAGTTCAATGCTAAAATGCCTCATCCACTCAGCCCAATCTTCTGTAGTGCTCCTCTGCGAAGCCTCTCCAGCAGTTCTTAATCGAAGATCATTAACCTAAAAAACCCATAAACAAAGAGTATCAAAAAAGAAAAACTCACAGAAGTCTCAAAAGGAACATTATTGTATAATTAGTCATCTGCAACATAAAAGTTGACAAGAAAGCCTAGAATTATTTGTCATTCTTCTTGGCATGACTACAAGATAAGTCTACGAGAGTGAAACTGCAGCAGTAAAACATCAGTTTGTTATATAAAACAAAAATGGGCATTCCAATATCTTTATATATAAAAAAAAGAGAAGGATGAACCCAATGTCAAAAAAAAATGGCAAACATAGATAAGCAAATAGTCATCGATAGGAAAGGTATCAAGTATTATTAGAGTTAGATGCCAGTGTTGGACTACTAAAAATTGCATAAAAGACAAAAAAAGGGTCAACTCAAACATACCAGAAAAAATTTACCAACCCATCCTGGTTCTGAAATGGGAATAGAGCTTCACCAGGACAAGTTCAAAACCAGGGGATTTTTAAGTTTTTTAATCTGAATAGCTGAAAACAGCTATCCACCTATCCCTCTCTTTCTGCAAGGGCATCTCTTCTCCTCTCTCAACATCTTTTGCTGCTGCTGCTAATGAGAATATTTTACTCTCTTGCCCGGCTCCGCTTCCATTGCTGCCTCATCCACGTCCATCCTCACTGCCGCCACCTCCTGAAGTTGTCACCACCGCCACCATTTCCATCACCTACATAACCGTAGACATCTCTTCCATTCCTCCCCTCCTCTCTCTTTCCCCTTGGTTTGTATTGATAGGTAGGGAGGTGTATCATGTGTTGGCACGCCCCATGCACTGGGACCTGTACCAATCTAACCAGCAATCTATATGGGTCTCGGACCATAATTTATAAAACCTTGGCATAAAATCAAGGATTCAAATCTTGGTTGCACCAGTTGATACAGACCAGTATCTGGTGGTCTGACAGCCAACCAATACATGGACCAAACTATTTCACTCGTCCAATTGAAAACTAAGCTTATCGCTTAACAAGCTTACAGTTTCAGACCAACCAAGTGGTAAACCGACAGGTAACAAACTATACCAGGCAGAAAGCCTACCACCCAGAACTAGTACTAGAGTCCCTTTTATATATTTTTCGTTCTTATATCCTGCCTCCTATGATCAGCACCAAAACAAACACTCCCTTCTTCCTTTCTTGGCGACCTCCTCCTCCACCCAACCGATGAGCTACAAGGACAGGGCAAACTGATCACATCATGCCACCACCATCATCAAGTGTATATCTCTTCAACCCCTCTCTTTGCCTTTAACAATTCAGCCATACCAGTGGGTACAACCTGTACCAACACATGGTACAGTGATGTATATCTATATGTACTAATCTGGTTAAGAACCAATATTGGTGTCAGAAGAAGATTTAATCCATGCATATAATACTAGAGCAAACGAGAATTTATTTAGAATTTGTGCAAGAATCTGCAACCCAAACATGTACTTGTCTACCATTTTATGCACATAACATAATATATGTTAAATTCATGCAATCCCAGGGGCTATCTAAATTTTCAACATGTATCACAAACCATGGTTCGTCTTACCAGTCCGTACCAATATACCGACTAGATGTTGGTACGGTATGTACCGAGCTGTACCAAACCATACTGACATAAGGTACATGGAGATGTACCGATGTACCGTTCATATCAATCCCTTGTCGGACTGATACATACTGCCTATACCAAGCGGTATGCTACGGCAAACCTTGCTACAAACAACATAACAACTTCTTCATAAAATTAAGATATATTTTATTTAAGACATAAAACTTAAGCAACTCAATAATTTACAAATAAGATGAAAGAATGAGTTACAAACAAAGACCCATAAATTTTAAAACGAGAAGAAAGGCTTGCAATATGTCACGTGAAAACATCTCTTCACCAGGTACTACAGGCTACTTTCCTTTGTTTTCCAAAAGACGAATAAAGACATGTAACAACTGAAATACATTTTTTAGGTAATTATCCAACAGCTGTATGGGAAATTTGACTTGGACGGTGCTACATGATTGAAGGCATGTAACTGAAATCCTTTTAGGTCAAAGATGAGTTATGAAGTCATGCCCCAAGAAAGCATAAAAACAAGTTATGAGGCAAAACTTTCTATCTATTAACCAGCCTTCAAGTAATTTGCCTAAATTTGTGTTGCTAAGAATGAATCTTTCCTGGCTATCCTAAGTCAGAAGATTGACAGGTGGTTGAAATTCTGAAAAGCACTCACTTAAATGTCCATGGAATCTTGGCTCCATAACCAGCTTAACCCAAATTCAGAAGAGTTTAGTGACCGACCATTGAAAGTAAGCTAGTTGCCTATATAAGCTACAACATATACATGTTCAAATTTCAACTAGAAAAAAAACCTGAAATGATGATTCAAAACATAATTTTAACTCAGCTTGAAAAGGTGAAGAGAAGTACTTGATGGTTTCTTGGTTGCCTATGCAGTTCATTCCCTTCTTCATAAGGATCACTCTCAATATCGTTGAGGGGATCACTGATGACCTCAGTTGGCACATTTTGAGTCAATTTTTGTACAGATAAACTATCTAAAATAGGAGGCTCACGTCTCTTCAAACGCCTTTTGATCTCGTCGAAGTCCCTATGCTGTAAAAACAAGAGACGATGATTAAAATAGTCAAACTCAAAATCTTTATTAAAATAATGCAAGGAACAAACAGAGACCCTCAAATGATGCTTTGAAAGCAGTTTGTCTATCATTCGAATATATTTAGTGAAGTCCTCTCCAAGGGCATATGCAAGGCAACAGAGAGCATCAGCAGCATCCCTTCGTAACTCATCATTGTTCCTGATAAAACATTCATTATTAGGAAACAAATAGATGTTCCTCTATGCAGTAACAAGGGAGAAAACATTAAATTGTGCACATGCATATAAACAAAATAAGCTGCATAGTTAGATATAAGGTTCATAGTTGGTAAAGGACAGATGAATATGACTCAGTTTTCAACCAAACCTCAATGAAGACTTTCTTTTTGAAATAAGTGACAAAAAAAGAACCAAAATGGTATGCCATAAATTCATAATAACATAGTGAAATTGTCTATCTAGAACAAAAACTTGGACTAGAATCACCACCAAAAAGGAAAAAAGATCTTAATAATAATTTATTTTAAAATGAGAAAGACAAGAAGAAGCTAGTTTCAAAGAAGATGTTACTAGTTACAGGTGCCCTGCAAGTCAATCACGTGAGTGATGACACGTGTGATACGCTGCATAATCTCTTTTAATTATTATTATTATTATTATATTTTCTCACTTTATATTGGATGAGGAATATATTGTGATATCCTTGGATCTATACAATGGGAATTGGATCATGATGAAATCAAGACAATGAAACCAATTCGCTTTTAAACACAGACCCTAAATATTCTTGATCATAGGTTACTCGAGAGGAACATTGACATAATCGGATAGACCGATGTGCTATATACCCGTTTATATGATAGAGTCAGCTGATCTCATAGCTACTTGTGTGGGGACACTAGAGATATAGTGTAGGTGCTCATTGAAGAATGAGTTCATTAAATAATTCGCTTACGGAATGTTGAATGGTTAATGATACATCATCGTCAGACAACGATTTCATAGTCCTAGTTGTATATCTAATCCTTAGACTTGAGACATCAATGATGGCTTGTTTGAGTACTTCATTCTTTCATACCAGACTTATAGGTCTAGAAGTTCCGGATCTAGTACAGAGTACAGACGATCATTGGGAATGACAGTCAACCTTACGAAAGCAATTGGGTTTCAATAAAGGATCATCCACTCTCGGTATCATGAGAATAATATCTCATGTGTTCTCACTCAAGCAAATCCATAGCCAGGGTCAGTCGGATTGTAATGAATCCGATATGCGTGAGATTCGGATTGAGAGAGGAGTTCTCCAGGAGAATCCGATTAGAGTGAGACTCAGATGGATTCTGCATGGGCCTGACAGCACCATGCCCGGTATACGATCTCTGGGATATTAGATGAATGAGCGATTATAAATACATAGTAACTGAAGGTAGACAGGTCCAATGGATTAGATCCTCCTGTACCGTTTATGGATTATGGCATAGTGGTCTAGTATGTCCATAGTCGATTAGTTGAGTGAATTATTTTAAGAATAATAATTTACTAAGTCGGAAGGAGTTTTAACAGGTGCAACTCACGGCCAGCTCGGTATTGGACCTAGAGGGTCACACACATATAGTGAACAACATGACGAATAGAGAATTAGATATGGGATATTCGATAAGCCCCTGTTTTAATGAATCCTTAGGAGAAACCCAATAGAGCTTAGAGTGGTTATTGGATGGGGATCCAATATCCATTAAGCTATTGATTATTGGATGAAGATCCAATACCCACTAAGAAAGATCCATTAGGGTTAGTTAAAATAGGCTCTCTATAAATAGGTATTGAGACTAAAAGGGTCATAAGCTGGACCCCTACTACTGCCACCCTCCTCATCTCCTCCCCCCTTCTTCCACCAACCAACTGCCCCCTCTCTGGTGCGAGAGGACAGCAAGAGGGACCAATCCCTCCTTCTGTGCTACTGTGTGGTGGTGCATGACCGCGAGGAAAGAACGTGATGCGCGAGGAGGTGCGTCGTTGTTGCGTCCATCATGTGGATCACTGCTAGAGAGGAGTTTGCGAGAACTCCTTCATCCACGAACTAGGATCTGCGATCTTAGGGGATATTCGAGTTCCCTAGGTGAGAACATCTCACATCCTTTATGTAGTTTTCGATTTCACGAGTTTTACGCTCTCGATCTTCGCACGACGATTCGATAAGATTGTTTTGAGAAACCAATTTTTATTTTTTCTTTCCACTACGCATATGATTTCCAACAAATGTTACTTATCCCTGAACGACACGAAAAAAATTGTTTATAAGAAGACGAGGTAATCCAATTCCAAGCTCATTGAGATCTTCTCAAGTCCATTCTACATGTCCTTAACATATAATACCTTTGTATGTGTTCGTTCACCAATCTAATTTTTGCCATAAATGGTATAGAACATGGTTTAAAAAACCTCCCAGATCAATGCATAGAAGAGAGTAAAATACCTATCCAATGAAGAATTAAGACGTGAACCGATCTGTTTTAAGAAATTTGAGTCCAAATCAGGGTTACCGCCTTGTAAACCTATAAATTGAGTGGTAAGTCCACCACAGTTTGTTTTTTTTTTTCAATCTTACGGTTGTTAGATTTTTAATGATCTAATCTCTTGCTCTCTCTTATCTCTCTCTCTCTCTATCACTCAAATATTCTCACTTTCACCTAAATTTAGAAGAAGTCCTTACTCCAGATCCTGTTGCCCGCCATCTCCATCCAACTAGTACTTCTCCTCTTCTTCATCCACCTCATTTTTTCCCTTCGCTCCAGCTCCCCGTCTCTAGCTATCCTCCTTTTCCTCATCTCCTCTTCTTCTCATCCACTTTCTTTGTGTCAACACTGACATGCTATATCTCCATATGGGACCAGTACCAAAAATTTTAAACAATGTAGAAGATTAAATCATATTTTATTCATTACTGACTAAAAATGTAGCAAAAGCAAGGCTAATCAATGATTAAAGATTGACCCATAAACAATTCGACGACAACCAATCTATCTAACCCAATCTAATCAGCTACCAACCAATACTGACAGGGTGCAGTGCATACCACTCGAAGATCGATATTAATATCAGATTCTAATCCTTGCTCAAGAACCTGGAGAAGATTATCAGACTAATGATTTGTGTCTTGATTAGAATGCTCCCTACCAAGTTGGTTTATTGGCCCAACATGAAATGAAACAAGAACCTTTTGCCTATATCTACTTCCACAGTATGCATATCTTTCTAGACACTATCTCACCGAATGGTTGGTTACACCAGGTACCTATATACATCAAGCAATCTCGGTATGCTACCACTTGGTTTCACAGGTTTGCTGCTCAGTATTTGATGCCCAACCAATTTTTCCCCTCTTTATCACCTAATTATATCATTCTTTTTCTTCTCCATTGGCAGCATCTTTCAACCATTCTTCACTATTCATAATATTTCTTATCCAAATTACTCCCATTTTGCATCAATTTCTCAAATAATTGGATTGGAAAGCCTTTTTAACTTGCTACTACATGGATTTTTTGAAAATCAACTTAGTTTTTCTCCCAATCAAGGTAAGTCTGCATCCTAACACCATAGCCATTACCTTTTTGGACTCAATTGCAGATTTTAGCTATTAAAACAAAATTTCTAATTTCGAACTTCTATTACTGTCCAATTAAAATCTACAAGAATTTTGTGTAAAATTTTCAACATAAGCTAGATCCTGAGAGATTAAACCTAAATAAGTGCAAATATATAATATTTTTTTAATGATATTGGCACTTATTTGTATGAAGCAACAAAGTAACAATCCAACATGCTAGGATGCTGATCATTTGAAGCAACACCATCATTGGCAATAAATCCACAGAGAATACTTTGGTTGCCAGAAGCAGTATTTGGCAGATTGATTGCTCGACAAGAACAAATGTACAAAGGTCTCTCAAGAAATCAGAGAAACTTTTGAGACAATTGAATGGCTCAAATGTCTTAAGATTCTAGTGATAAGCACAGAAGGAGGATGTAGACAGGCGAGAATCTAAGCTGCTCGTTTATGATAAGTTCAAGGGTCAGGGGACAATTTTGTGGACCTCGAGCTTGACATTGATATTGATACATCATTGGACCACTTTGCATTCACAAGGAGTACATGAGACAGATACAACAATTTAGTCCATCTAATTTTGAACATGGAAGTGAAAATGTGATACCTATGGTGTCATCCATTTCAGTTTAGCAGGTTTATGTTATGAGGATGCTCAATGATGGTGATGTTCATGAGCTAGGTATGTTACTAGTATGAGATAGTCCAAAGCAGTATTCATGAGCTAAGGAGTGTTATCATAAGGCGACCAGCCCTTCTCAACCCTAAGGTACTAGGGTTTACTGAGCTCTTGCGCTAAGTCAGAGCTTGACATTGTTGTTCTTGATCAGATGACATTCCTCCATTGGAACATCAAACAGACATGATAATGTTGTTCTTGATCAGATAACATTCCTCCTTTGGGATGTCAAACAGACTAGGACTGATGACTTATACACCAAAGAGGACAGATTGCTTGAGGTGAGAGCATAGAGAGTTCTTGAGCAGTATCAACATACCCACCTCAGTGCCAAACAGACCAGCACTGATGACTCATACGCTAAAGAAAAAAAACATGAAATAATTCCAATTGCATCCCTCCACATGCAACTCTAGAAACATTACCAATTAATGGTGTCTATCATTCAAAAGCATGGCCCTGGTTACCTAAAAATATCTTAATGTAAATTCAACAAACAGACTGAGACTTTCAAGGGGCAACATGTCCCATATGATGTGAACCTCATGCGAGTATTGGTAGTGTGTTGTAACATAAAGATCATCTTCCAAAAGCCTGTTAATATGTTATACAGGATTCAGGATGTACAGTGCCATACTAAGGTATGGTGGAAATATGGTGGATGAGATTTGCAAATATTACATAGTCTAGGTGATGACTAAAAAATGACACTATATAAACAAAAATTGGTACATTACTAAAATACATGTGTTTGTCTTTTTTAACACCATGTGCGACCCATGGACTTAATGATCAAAGACATTGGCGACATCCCACTGGTAAGGAGAACCATGGCAAAGATTTAAGAGATTCACAAGGGAAAGGTGCTTACGACCTAGTGTCCCTCAATTTACCACTAAGAAAATATCCTTGAACTACATCCAAAAAAGAAAGACCAGATTCAAGGCTATGTCAACATCGAGTGACTAGGTAAAGTCCCATTTTGCCAACTCAACTGGTGGGAAGACAGAGAAACACATTTTGTCAACAATGAGCAGCATTTCAAGCAGGAGGATGAGACTTCCTTCCCATCTAATACCAGATCTTCATAAAATCCACAATAATGACATTGTGGGGGATAGTTATATGTCTACCAATAATGGTGGCCAGGGCCAAAAATCTTGCATACTCAATATGTAAAAACAAAAAGGTGGAATGCAGATGGATGAACAATATTTTACCATGCCATTCTACTCGATGATTATGATGACTAATCATCACCAAATTAGTTTATTGCTAACTCTCATAGATGAGAGAGTTTGATCTGATACCGAGTCTGACAAATTCCTCATGGTTGTAACATTTCTACCAATAACAATTTCATGGATCACAAAAAATTGTTAATAATTTCTCTTTTTTTTTAATCCAAGGCATCATATGACACAATAATAATATAGTAATGAAGTTCTGTTGTTCAACTGCTATTATGATCATGCAACTCCACCCTAGTACCATATCATCAGTCGCAGGAACCATACATGCCCCATTAATACCAGCATAACAATCACCACCATAATTACACTCGTTGATGCCTCTTGCTAATTTGAAACAACAGTAGCACCCTGTATATCAGAGTCAAATGATATAGGAACAATATTATGCATAAGTTCTTCAAATTACAATACTGATCTCCAACTAACTTACACAGCAGACCAAGACCCACCTCCCGCATATGAAATTTCTGTGTTCACAAGTTTTTAAATCATATATTTTAATTATATAATGTAGTAACTCCATACATTTTCATAAGCTTTCTCCACGTGTTGTTGACATATGGTTTATGAAACTTATTTTGACACATTATTGAGGTAAAAAACTAGAAAAGTCGCAATAGAGGTTTATTGGGCCTAGAACCGGGACTAAATGATTCAACCAGTGTTTGCAGTACGGGCGGCATGGTATGGTATGACCAGTATTTACCGGTTCAACCGGCTGCCGAGGCTTGGATGAGGGCAATTTTGGCTGGTTCAAGTCAGGTACAGGTGTCTCTAGCGAAATTAAGGGCATACCCGTAGCGGTTCAATTTGGGTCAAATCACCCAATCCGACTCTTGTGGACTGGTAGGGGGTGTTTACAAGCACCCTACTTGCTCTCCTCTTTCACTTTCACTCGTTCTCTTTCTCTAACTCATTCTGAACCTGATTCTCTTGATTTCTTGGGTAAAAGGCTTAATTCTTCTCTAATTTCCTTGAAAAACAATTAGTGAAGGTCAATTGACATTCAAAGAGGGGTCAAATCTCAAGATCCGATCATGATTGTCTTCAGATCGACATAATCTGAAACCTAATCTTTAATTTAATTTCATGTAATTAGAGCTAACTAGAATTTTTTCCTTCCACCTAGACCCAATTAACAGGTAATTAAGGACAAGTAGGGCATGATTTTAATGGAATTCTCAATGGATTAAGATTTTATTCTTCCATTTCGATGTAACTAAAGTCTAATTACAGCAAATTAGGGTTTTTTTCTCCAATATAGAGCGAATTAAGGGCAAATTAGGGGCAATTTAGGACTAACTGCAGCATGTTTATTCTTGGTTTATTATGAAATTTTACATGGATTAAGGGTTCATTATTCCATTTACATGTAATTAAGTGTTAATCAGAGTTAATTAGGAATGTTTTTCTCCTATTTAGACCCAATTAAGAGGTACTTAGGGTTAATTTAGGGCTAATTACAAAAAGGGTTCTTCAGATTTTCAAGAATAATTTATTGTTTTTCCAGAAATATGATATGTACTGGTTTATCAACACCTGCTACACCGGCTTGGATGGGCACTTTAACGATGGCATTGGTATCTAAGACAGCGGACCTTATATTCATCCTACCACTGGTGACAACATGGACTTTCTTCAACAAGAGGGAGTTGGTATTGTGACCAAAATCATTGTCCTCTCCCAATGACATGGGCACAAAATTTCGGTATGATGGCAAGAGCCACCATATTGCTCAAAGATGCTCAAAAAGTCATTACTGTAGTTAAAAATGAATTTTGTGATTTATTCATTTTAAATAGATAGTTCCTTCTATTGTTTTAAAAGCTTTAACTTGAACATACTATAGGAAAAGACCAACATATGTTCAACACCTCTAAGTAATGAAAAATTTCATATTTGATAATAACATCAAAAGTACATAAGATATCGTGAATCCAACAAAAGTTCATTACGTCAAGTACACTGTTAAAATCCAACAAAAACTAGTGTGAATCATATCTTACCCATCCAGAACTAAAATCAAGTGATGCACCAGAGATGAAACATGACCGCTGACCTGAATCAAGGAAATGTGAAAAGGATGAGTACCTTGATATCACTTAAAAACCATAACAGAAGTGCTTTTCCAAATCCTTTTAGAGATTTTAGAACATATCAAGTTTGCCTGTTGTAAGACCAACTAACCTGCACCCGAGGAATGAGCTTGGTCACAGTGTTTATGGCACGACGTCTTACATCAACAGAAGCCTCAACTTTAAACAAGCGAATAAGGGAAGGAAGAAGCAAGTGCATACGTTCATCCAAAGTTCCTGAAAATATCAACAGAAACGTATGAACTAGGCCTGAGTACTACTAGAGTAGAAAATAGAAACAAACAAGAAAAGTCGGTTCATTGCACAAACCACCAAATACTTCAACAGTATGCAAAATATCAGTGACATAGCTGAAGTCATTGCAGCGTTCAGCATCGTTCAGGACTTGTATACAACACGGAAGAATTATCGACAGATATGTTCTGAATTCATCATTTAATGCCAAGCAAAGCTGCTCCACAAGATGTAAAACCTGGAGGAAAAGGTAACTCAAGAATTTGCTATATTTATATAAAATTGTAGAAAACAAAAAACTGCTAGTGATCATTATATTTATAATGTACATGTTGTGGTACTAACACAAACGAAATGTTCTTGAGATCAATTACTCAATGAATTGATACAGTTTTGCCATTGGTCCACCTCATTGAATCTATGGGGGCTTTGCTGAGGCAAGGTGCAAAAGTCATTCCCCAGTGCCCTTCATGCCTAGGCATGCCTTTGAACGAAATAAACACAAGAACTTAACATATGGTCTCTACAGTTTGTTGGATAGAGAGAGAGAGATGTAAGGGCAGTCCGCTTTTAAATGGAAGTATAAAAATGGTGTAGTAAATTGGTCGAGTTGACCATTGTTTGCCTTGGGCCAAACATAAGTATGACCAAAATCTCACGTAGGACCAGGCAAACATCTGCTTGGTACTCTAAGCCATGAATCCTGCCAAAAGTATTGCAATTGTCACTATTCAAATGAAAACTATGAACACTCACAAACAGAAGTGTCATAGCAGTATTGATGTGGAAACTAGATCTTACAGCAAATCAGCAATAACATTTTTAAATAACTGATGGCCCCAAGAGTAACCACTAGTGAAGTGCGCTGATGTGTGTTCAATAAAAATGGTACGAAAATGTGGAGTTCATTGAAAATGGTAAATGTGGAGCAACCTTAGCAGTTATGTGCTAATAGTATTCTCCTGGGTAAGACAAACATTGGTTATTCCAGACAAAAATTTAAAAATTGGTACCACTACTTATTACACCAAAATGTGGTGCATTTTAGTACACCAATAAGAAAATTACTTTCTCTCTTTATATGTTGGTATGAAGAATACACCAGCATACCAATACAGTATCTGACAAATATACGACCATTAAAGTATGGTATATATTTGTATACACCGCAATACTTCACAGCATGATTCCAAGTAGAACAAAAAGAACTTTTAACAGTCAAATAACAGCATTCTATAGCAAACCACTATTCAAGGTTGCAGATACAGTTGAACATTTAAAAAGTATGCAAATGATGCTTAAAATCAAAGAAAATAAAATTAATCAAAAAATAGGCTGCAAAGATGTTATTCTTACTGGTGAACCTTGCACAGGTCGGTTGGATGCAGGTAAAGCAAAGGAAGAAGCCCATAGTTCGGAAATGAGGGAGAACAACTCTGGTAAGTACTTGCGTATGTGCTGCATTGATTTTGGCAACCGCATCAGCTCTGGAAAATCAGAAATAACATGTGTAGGATAAAAATCATAACCAGATTATTTCCACACCTGGCGTACAATAGATACCAATGTTCCAAGCTTCCAAGTAATAAATTCTTTCAATCCACAATCTTCACATGTGCGAATGGCATGGAAAAGATCAGGAAGAACCTACAGATACAAGATTAACTAATCAAGAAACTTAAAGCACAGTAAAAATAATTTGGTGGAACATTAGTGTGGGAAAATCTCGCGTTAACTTTAATTGATATCCAGGAATTTTCAGAGCAACAAGCTTCTATTGACCGAACAATAAATTTCCAAGTTAACAGTAAAACTAACAAAAGTAGTTTGAATAACACCAAATATGGGGGGGAAAAAAAACATCACACTGACTTTTATGACTTCTCATGGATCCTTCAGAGAAGCATAAAAAACCACAAAAAAAACATAGGATCAGGGTTTAGGGTCAATATTGCCTTAGTATCATAATACCAGAAAAATGTTGCAATCATTGGAGAAAACAATGAGATCAGCAAGAGTCAAACAATTTGCAAATTTTCAATATTGTCTTACATCTGCTACTGGATCTAATCTCTATTTCAAGAAGCCCATATAATCCAGTTTCGAGAAAAGCTATGTTGGATTAGGTAGACATTAGAACTGAATATGGATACATTTCCAACTAACCAATACACCAAGGAGACAATTGAACAACACATAGGACTTAGGAGAAGAATGACTAAATACTATGACGGTTTTGTTGTTATGTTGTGAGAATTTAAATGCCAAAATGTATGCCCATAAGAAGCTGCAGACTCATAGTTAGAATCAGATGATGGTCCTTTCCTTGCTAACCATAGAGGTATAACAAAGAAGATAAGAAGATCTACCTATATAGTCAAGGTTTTAAAGATAGACTGTACTGAATATGGTCCAGTTTTTACAAGTCCAACAATTGACCACTATGTGAACTGGCAAATTTCACCCATTCTGACCCCACCAAGAGTAAGTTGACCAGTATCCAGCCGTAACTGGCATAATATCAATTATCAAGTACCACTACCAGTCCGATCTGTAAGGGCATCAATTGATATCAATACCAGACCAAGATTTTAGTCCATGAATATTGTTAAATCTTTGGATACTGGTATGGTATAATAGAAGAACCTAATAAGCATCAGATCGCAGACACACAAACATATGCTCAACACAATTTACAGGCATGAGAATTCTACAAGAGGCAAGAGACCGTGTGACACAAATGCAAAGTCTATAGCCATGTCTGCACATATGGTGCCTCAATCACCAAGAGCGAGGTCCGAGACTCCGAGGTTAGTAGAGATAGTGGCAACATCAACAATAGTGCCTCAACCGATGATGATGCTGATGGTGGCCAATCGATTATTCCGTCTACTCATTCTTAAGATGGGGCATGGATGGGGGAGCAACATTTTACGATATAGAATAAGTGTTCCTGCTATTGTTTATGTTATTTTTTGTTTAATTAGCAGTTGAGCTATTTTATAGTTTTACCAAGGTCTTCGATTTCGAATAATACTGCCCGTACCAGGTGGTACGTATCGATCCACCAGCAAACCGGTACATGGACCGCCCGCTACCGGGCGATATATATATATTATGTTATTTTTTGTTTAATTAGCAGTTGAGCTATTTTATAGTTTTACCAAGGTCTTCGATTTCGAATAATACTGCCCGTACCAGGTGGTACGTATCGATCCACCAGCAAACCGGTACATGGACCGCCCGCTACCAGGCGATATATATATATATATATATATAGTAGCATTACTTAAAACTTTTATCCAATGATGGAGTGATGCATTTCTTGTTCTTTTATTCTATTATGCAATAGTTTTCTGCCACACTTGGCCAGTGACTCTTAGTTGCACATGAAAATATCCTGCTTTTAAGACAATGTATTATAGCTATTTGATGCACTCAGACAATGTCTAAAACGGTCTAGACATATTTATTGCTTGTTCTCATTATTCTGGTGATCAACCAAACATGAAAGTTATTGTCTAGAAATTACTGCAGTTTGTTATGGTAAAATCACTTGCGCTTACTCAAATCTTTGTGTGAGTTCCAATTGTATTTGTTGGTTGTCTCTCTGTTCTTTGTGGAGTGTACTTGGTTTATTTTAATATAATTAAACATTCTTCTGTATTACTTTAGGTTCTTTCCGCTGTTGGACGAGGAGAAAATCTCTTGAGAACTCTTCAAGGAGCTGTGCCAGAAGATGTACGTGGAAAGCTTACAAGTGCTGTAACCGAAATTTTGCAAACTCAGGGTACAAAATTGAATCTTGAGGGGCTCAATAGAATTGATTGGATACCTAATGTTACATCAAAAGTGAAGTCAAGGATCCAGGATTCAATACAAGAAATTTCGATAGTTAATAGAGGAGATAATGAGAGCAATTCAGGTGTTGACCATGAGGAGAAAGTGCAAGGTGATACAGCAGAGTTAAATTCAGCCAGAAACAGTATGCCAGAAAGCATTAAAACCTCAGAACAGAGAACCTCTCAATCTCCCGGAATGCTTGAAGCTGGATATGAACCAAGCCAAGATATTAATTTGGAAAGGTCAGGTTATATGGTAGATGAAACTGCTGCTGAGCAGCAGAAGATTAGTCAAAAACAAGGAATATCTGATAGGCACAATGAAGATGATAAAGATCTGAATAATCCATGTCATGTCCATAATGGTGAAGGGAAAAAATCATCTCATACTGAGGAGCAACTTATCTCAATTTCGGTATCTAATACTGAAGAAGAGTCACTTTCATCAGGCATGTCAGCATCAGATCACCAGATTATGCCACAAGAATCCAATGAACTACAGAAGAATGAAGACAAAAGTCCTCAAGATTTGCATCAAAATTTACATAATTCTACAAAATTGAATGAAAATTCTCCTCAACATTCTTGTTCTGAGACCACTTCTATCAGTGTTACTCAAGCATTAGATGCCTTGACTGGATTTGATGACTCTACCCAGTTGGCAGTTAACAGTGTCTTTGGAGTATTAGAGAATATGATTGATCAATTAGAGAAGAATAGCAACGAAGGAGATGATGATGAAATGAAGAGAAGTAAGGATGAGGAGTCTCAAACTCTATCACCTGGCTTGCCTACCGTCAACAAAGACAATTACGGGAGGGTAGAGCACAGAAACAATAGATCAAGTGAAGGGTCAGATGTAAGTCTGTCATCTAAGCATCTTGATAGCCATTTAAATCAGAAAGATACTCAGTCTAAGGAGGTTGTGGAAAATAAATTGGGAGAAAATTTGGTTGCTGATATCCTCAAATCGTCTGCAGAAGATAGTATTAGAAAATCTGAAGTAAGTACTTTAGGATTTAATTCCTTAAAGAATAACAGTGTTGGTAAATTTGGTCCTGTACAAAATTGTCCGTCACATATAGCTATTAAACCTTACTATTGGGGCTCACCATTTGAAGCATACCTGCAGAAATATCTTTATTCTCAGTTCCCAAGACTAAAACCATCTGATTTAGATTCAACTACTGATTTATTCCTTGACCCAGACAAAGGTCAGTGGAAAATGCTAGACCAAGCAGGAACTTTCGATAATAACCTGGGTGAAGGCTGGAAAAACCAAATTATCAGTGGGTACAATGAAAGTCAGCATAACTCAGTAAAACACGGTGATACAGACAACACTATTGAGACATCATATGTAGTTTTGAATTCAGAATTTCCAGAATTTGAACAACAATTAACTGGAATATGTGATATGAAAGGTGGTTATAATGCAAAGGAAGAGGCGGCATTCTGCTTAGTTAGGGACAGTTTACTTGATGCTCTGAAAGTTGAAGTTGGTCGTAGATTGAGCACTTCTAATTTGAAGGAAATGGAAAGGGTTCTTGTGGATGACATGAAACAAGTTGCGGATACAATAATCCAAGCAGTTGTTCTGGACAATCATTTAAATTTGAGACTGCTTTCAGAGGTTAATCACCTAACATTGGTAAAGTTTGGTACAATAGAAGGAGAACGCACAGTCAAAATAATAGCTTCTGCGGTTGAGGAAACCAGCCAGTTGAAGAAGATACTTCCAGTTGGTGTAATTGTTGGTTCACTCTTGGCATCTTTGAGAAAGCACTTCAAAATTGCTGCCTCACGTGATGGTGACCAGATCAACGATCTTGAGCAAGCTGGAAATGTTCAGGAGACACTTTCAATCAAAGATGTTAACACCAAGAATGAACTTCATGATGATGAGAAAGTTCATGCTCACGATGACTCAGTTAGTGGGAACCAAAATCTCGCCAAAGTTAGTTACAATGATGATGGAGTCATGATTGGAGCTGTTACAGCTGCCTTGGGTGCAACCGCTTTATTAGCACACCATCAGGTGAAATATGAATATTTGGGAGCTTCATTTCTCCATTACTGCATTCTGTGGAAGTTCTCTCTTGCTTTGCTGTTTTTTATTAAATTGTCGGCTTACTTCTTCCGAGCAACTTACAGAGTGATCATACTTACTGTGTCATTTAAACAGATTTATTGTTGAAGAAAAAACAGAAATTTACTTCTTCTTAAGAAATTTATGTAATGATAATTTTTGTTGTTCTTGCATCTTTCCTGAGCTATCATTGTTCTCTGTGGTTAAATCTTGTTTTAAAGATACCTTATAACTGTTTTTTTAAATTCTGTGCATGGTTTGTCAGGATGATCCACAACGAAAAGAAATGGTGATTTTTTTTTTGCTTTAGTCAGCTCAATCCTATACTGTTTGTAGGTTGATGAATCTAGGAACACACATTAGTGTCTAGGCTGAAGCTTCATTAATACCATGTTTCCTTTTCCCCATTGCTACGCTTGCACTGTTTGCTTGTTTTAGCAGTCAATATTTTAGTTATACATGCTTCCTTTTTATGTTTGGGATTTTTAGATCTCATTCTTTATTATCCTGGTTAATTCTGGAAAAAACTTCAAATTCAAGCTTGATCTAGCGAGAAACTACTATAATAATGTTTGTGTACACTTGTGCTACTAACAGAAGGTCATTCTTTCCACCTTGTTATAATTTTCCCTTTTGGCCTTCGATGAATGCTTAACTAAATAATTTATAATCCTAAATGTTATGTACATGTTGGTTTATCCAACCATGCTGCTTCGTATCTCTTGTAACTGTTGTTCTTAAGTAGGCTTCCAGATTAGCATAGTAGCATATGCTTGTGCTGGATTATTATTTTTGTATCCATTTCTCTGTTCTTCATGGTCTCAAGCCCATCACGGGTAACTTCCCATTAGTAGGATGTTGATTATTACTGTAGAATTTTATTTATTTTTCATAAAAAATTCTGATTAATTTTGCAAGTGAAATTTTGGGTCTGCTTATGGTTTTGGAATATTTCTTTTCAACAATTGGCTTACATTTTATACTGTTCTTCTTTTCCTTTTTTGCTCATTGTTTCTCTTCAGATAACCATATACTGGTTGCCATTGTATCATTAACCAGATCTTTTTATCCTCACATCTTATCATTCTATTCATGTGAGGTGGTTTCTTATTGATGGTTGTTTTTCCAGAAAATTTTATTAGCCATGACACTGTTCAAAATAGTGTTGTTTTTGTTTCATGAGGTTTCTATCATAATTAATTATATCACATCATTGATAATGGTTCTGCTGATTTTTTTATGACTGCTTTCATCTTGGCTTGGTTTATTAGCTTGTGCAAAGAACCAGAAAATGGGAACAAAAGGTGATTGACCATAATGTCTGCACAGACAATCCCGATATTTATTTGTGCCAGCTTTACTTTGCGAAACCATAACTCTTTTTTTTATTTCATTGTTCCATTCTTTTCTGTTTCTGCCGATGTTTTTAATAATTAGGTGGTCACCAATTTGGTCTTTTGAGCAGAAGAAAGCTTAGGAAAGAGGTTGTCTTTATCTTGATATTCAGAAAAACTCATTCTTCTTCCCTGATCCACACTTTAGATTATGTCTTTCTAAAATGTCTGTCTAATGAAGCAATGTTCCATCCATTTTACTTCTCATATAAACTAGCTTGGAGGGTACTTAGGAGTTAGGAATGTGCATTATCATACTTATTCTTATTTTACTACAAATTTCTTATTTTACTAAAATTTTGCAATTTCTGTTAGATACATGAGGTCTGTGATTTATGCTTTATTCTTTTAGTTCTTCTAGAAACTGATTTTTAGTTAGATTCATGAAATACTTAGATGCTTGCATTTTGAGTTTAGTAGAGACTGTTCTTTGTTAGATCCACGAGATGCTTAACTGCTCATGAATTGAATGGCTTATCTTAAATCTTCAGCGGAGGGACACCTACAGTAACGGTCAAGCAATGGAAGTTCCTTTGAGGGAAACTATCGAGAAGGGGTCTCAAAATGAGGAGCATGATAGGCCTCAGGTGGCAACACATGAGAAGATTCCAACTAATATAATGTGCAACCTAGCCGAGAAGGCAATGTCTATTGCTGGACCTGTAGTACCTATGAAGGATGATGGGGAAGTGGATCAGGAAAGGTGGGTTCGTTTACATTATTCTCATTTTTTTCTCTCTTTTGGATATGTTCTCTCTTGTTGATGTTACCCTGCACTTGTCTTTGTTAAACATGTAAAGGCTGGTCACTGTTCTAGCAGAACTAGGACAAAAGGGTGGACTGTTGAGATTAGTTGGTAAAATTGCTTTGCTGTGGGGTGGTATACGTGGTGCTATGAGCTTGACTGACAGGCTTATCTCATTTTTACATATTTCTGAGCGCCCCTTGTTGCAGAGGTTAGTCCTTTTCTCCCAACCATCTTTATTACTTCTGATGACATACTCAACATGCAAGACTAAACTTATTTAGTCATTACATGGATTTTACATTGCAGTGGAGAAGGTAATGAATACATTTGTTTAGCAGGTTTGTGCCACTGCAGTATGCAATGCAACTTAACTGAGCAAGTTCTCACTTATGGTTTGTCATTTACAGAGTATTGGAATGTACATAAAGATAGGCAAACATTTTGCTGCAATCATGAAAGCTGACTTTTATCTGCATCATTGGAGAAAACTATCACAAACCAACCAATGGGATAACCTAACCAACTCATTAACCTGATGAGCCCAAGTTACATGGATGGTAGTTGACCCACTTAATTCTATAAATTAACTCAATTCTCCTTCCAGACTGCACTAGCGTGTCACAATCCCCCCAGGATCATCCTAGGGCATGTGAGGTATGAGCTCAATGGTTGGTCCAGGTCAAGATATACCTCCAGTCCCATCTACAGGTAGTTCTCCCCTACTTAGGCCTCTCGCAGTGTTTAGTATTAAGTCCATTCTAATACCATTTATCATGATTTAGTCTGATAGATGACTGATCTATCAACTTGATGAGCTTGAATCATTAGCCTAAAATGTTGTTGTCTGAGTTAATAATGTTGGACTTGCTTAGCCCTATGTAGGCTCATAAGAATTCTCCTATTTTTGATGTGGAATTAAATTGGAATGTTATAATCTCTCCCATCTAAGGCTTGATGAAGAGAGTTAATTGTAGTAAACTCATCTAGGCCTATGATAATTTTCTTATTTCTAATTTGGGACTAAAATGAGAAATCATAATTTCATTTTTAGCCTTGACATTATCTTCAAAACCCAAACTGACATATAGCTCAGAATCCTCCTAGGACACATGAGGCCCAGATAAACAGTGATGTGCCCAGCTTCATTCATGGGTAGATCTTTCCTATTAGGTCCTTCATTACATCTAGTACCAGGTTCGTTCGGATAATATTTGTCACAACCCGACCCAGTGTGACAATTGATCATTTAACTTGATAAATTTGAACCATGTCATATTCAAGTTCCGGTTAATGGTTGTATATCTACCTAGCCTTTTCGGCCAACTCAATTCTCCTCCCACATTCGATGTGGGACCAAACTAGGGGTTTACATCTCCCCAAAATCATCATAGTAGGGCATGTGATGTCGTGGTTGCGCTATGTTGTACTGTGCATCTATCTCCATGAGTACTTTTCTACTTAGGTCCCTTGTCAAGTTTAGTACTATGTGTACTCTAATACTATTTGTTATGATCTAACCAATGGGTTCACTTACCTCCTAGCTTGATGAGTTTGAATCATAACCCAAAAAGAATAAACCCTAGCTAATAGGAGTAAATATATCTGGCCATATGAACCAACTTAATTCTTAAGATGGGACTAAATTAGGATGTTATAATCTCTTCCATTTAATATTTGATATCCTCATCAAAGTCCAAACCATAGTTCAGAATCATCCTTGTAGGGGTTGTGAGCTATGGTCTACTTGTGGCTACATGCCTTGATGTGCCTCTAGTCCCATTCATGGAAAGTTCTTTCCTATTTGGGTCCTTCGCTATGGCTAGTGCTGGTTTTGCAATTGATTTGATCCTTTCCTCTAGTCATGATTCAGTTTAATAGGATAATTGATTCATTAACTTATTGAAATTGAACCATATGATGCAAGATATTAAAATCCAGATTAATTGTAATAGACCCATCTAACATTATTAACCATTCAATTCTCTTCCCACATCCAATGTTCCTCCAACACCTGATGTGAGATAAACCAGGGTGTCACAAAATGCCTATATCTTTATATATTCAGTAATTTTAGTTTTAAAATTATGGATAGAAAACAATGCATTTGGTGGAAGATTGAAAGATACAACTGTTCAACAGAGTGAGACATTTTCTTCCAAGGTTTTTAATTTTGAATAATATCGCTCGTATCAAACGGTATGTACTGGTCCGCCAGCACACTGGTATGCGGATTGCTCACTACCGGGCGGTACCGTCAATTGGGGACCGAGGGAGAAGAAAGAAGAGAAGAAAGAAGAGGAAGAAAGAATAGGAAGAAAGAATAGGGAGAAGAAGAGGAGAACCTGGAGATCGGCGCCGCTCTCCCTCCTCGTTTGTCAGTGACTTCTCATCCGCGCGAGAGAAGAGTCCTCGGCGTCGCGGCGAGGAGAGAGGCGATGTTGCCCCACGTGGGGAGAAGAGAGGCGGCGTTGCAGGTTTTTTTTTTTACTTTTATATATATATATATATATATATAGGCGACGTCGCGTTTTTCTGCAACATCGCCTCAGCGATGTCACCTCGCGTGGGGAGAAGAGAGGCGATGTCACAGAAAAAAAGATTTTTTTAAACTTATATATACATATACACATATACATATACACACACACACATATATATATATATATATATATATACCAAGCGGTATATCGAAATATACCGCTCGGTATACAATACCGAGCGTATCTCGAAACTCCGATACGGTACGATATTTCAATCCTTGAGTTTTACTATGTCATTTGGCAAACAGGCAAGCATCTCCATGCTGCCCAGTATATGACAATTAGATTTTCTACTTCTACTCCCAAAGACAGCATTAAACAGATAGGTAACTAGTGAGTTCAATTCAAAAGATCTTAATATTAAGGACAATGAAGACCACAACTATAAGATAATGGTACATTTTCTTTCATCAAATAATCACAGACTTAGTTGGAATTGCCTAAGTCGTGTGACACCCTTGTGATATTCGTCCACAAAGGGTCAGCCTAAGAGCAACCTCGTACATATCCCGATCCACCTCGTACAACCTAAGTGATCCATTTCAAGGATCACTTGGAAGACGTCTAACGGCACCATCATCATATTTGTGCTCCTGCTCCACGTCTCGATTTTGATAAGAAACCCCTTCGCCAACCCGGAGATATGCTTAGCCTCTGAGTTCATAGCCTTCATTCAACTTAGGCACTTCTCCAAATTTAGCCCTAGTCGCCTTGCTTCAAAGTCGACAATGAAATTGTGGATAGCACCAGCATCCACCATCACAAGGGTTGCACGACCATCGATCTTGAAATCCATATACATCAACTCGCTACTCCCTGTTTTGTGTTGCCATGTCCTCACTTGTTGCCCCACTTGATCTTGCAACATATACAGCAAACGTATTGCTCCCATCTAGGGTCCTTGTGACTCTTTAACATCGCTACTTGATTCTGAGCTACTCATACTAAGGGCGACAGCCTTGCCCTTATCCAATCTTGGGAAATGGATTGACGCTGCTAGCACATCGAGTGATTGCTTTTGTGATCACTCCCTCACCATATGCAGTCCTCTATACAAGAAGCATCTGCTAGTCTTCGGGGCTTTGCCTTTCAAACTCAGCACCTTGTGAGAACTCTTCTTCTTCTGTTCGATGGTAGCCTCCTTCTCTCGAGAATACTTAAACGGTTGATTTCTTGAAGACTGCTTCTTCTTCCAAGAGTCCTCCGAAGAAACAAACTCCGTGAGCCTTCTATAGCCGCCATTGCCCTGACCAGATCGATGAAATTCCATCGATACAACTCCTATTACGCCCATGGTTTCAAGCCATATAGGAAGTTAAACAACTTATCCACATACATGTCTGGAATGCCCAACATCAATGCTGAGAACTGCTTCGCATAGTCTCGAATGGAAGTGTTTTGACGGAGTTGTCTCGAATTCCTTTGTGCGGCAAACTCAATGTTCTCTAGTAGAAACTAAGCTCTTAACTCCTGCTTCAAGTCCTCTCATATGTTCACTCGGTACCGACCTTGTTGGATCTCCTCATCGGGTTCGCCACTAGTGTTTTGCATCCCCATGCAAATACATGGTTATCATAGAAACTTTGGTTTTTCATAATCAAGCCTCGTTACCACAAAGTATTGTTCCATATCGAGCAGAAAATCCTCATGTTACTTCGTATCTCGAGCACCCCCATAACAATGCAGCTCGGGTGCCCTCAAGTTTTATGGCGAATCAAAACGAGTGTTGTTCTCTACTTCTCTCCCACATGAAGAGCTCTCATGAGAACCGTAATTTTGCCATAAGGTCTACCACGACTTCTTGTAGGTGTTGCATGGACTATTGTGTCTTCCGTTCGTCGATCGACTTGAGATTCAACCATGTCGATCCGAGATTCTGCATACTCTTGCGAGTTCTCTACCCCAAGGAGCCTTCGCTAACCTTGGTAGAGTTTCTCTAAGCTCACTTCGAAAACATCGAGGCGGGCTTCTGCTATCGCAAGCCTCTCCTTATGGTTCTTTTGCTTCCCTACAGTTGGCACCTCAGATTGTGCTTCCTCCGCTCATAAATTGCCAACTTCTCGCTTGCCATTTAGATTGTCGTGCTCCCCTTAAATGGCTCAAACAGCTTGAGAACGAGCTTACACTTGTAACCAGTGATTTAAAAAGCACTAGGCGCCAAAAGGCACCAAAGTCCGAAAACGCCCGACGCACTAAGCGCTCGCCCGAGCGAAGTGAGACATTCTAAAATATTTAAATATATAATATATAATATAATTAACAATATAATTATTTAAATAAAAATATGATATTAAATTTAAAATATATTGTTAACAATATATTACTTAAGTTACAGGGGGAGAACAAAATATTCTATGAAATATTAAAATATAAAAAAAAAATATAATTAAAAATATAATTATTTAAATAAAAATATGATATTAAATTAAAAATATACTATTAACAGTATATTACTTAAAGTTAGAGGGGAGAGAAAAATATTAACAGTATCTAGGAGATAACAGCAACGGCGGAGGATTAGTTTAAGATAGTTGCGGCAGCGCTACGAATGACAGCAGAGGCAGCGGCAGAAGCTGTGGACAGCAACAGTGACAGCAACAGCGACAGCAAGGGAAGCTGCGGACAGTAGCAGTGACAACGACGAAAGATACGGACAGTAGCGGTGGCAACGGTGGAAGCTGCGGACAACAACAGCAACAACAGAAGCTACGAACAACAATGGCAACAGCGGAAGCTACGGACAACAACGACGACAACAGCGAAAGCTACGGACAGTAACAAGAACAGAAGTTCTAGAGGGCGTCCGTCGATGGCGAAGTAACCTACGATCCTCTCCCTCGACGGTGGAAGGAAGCGACAACGGAAGGAAGTTACGAGGGCCATCGGACTCATCCATCGACAACAGAGGAAGACTCTGTCCGCTGCGTATACGGCGGAGGTAGTAGCAAAACGCATTGGCGGGTTCCTCGGGGTCACACAGGCATGAAGCGTGGCGTTTGAGGTAAGAAACTACGAACCAAACCAGACCTAAACCGGTTTTGTTCGCCTAATTGAACCGAGAGCTCACCCGAAGCGCCCAACGCTTGGGTTTCGACGAGCGCCCAAGCAACTCCTCATTGAAGCGCACCGCCTAGTCCACACACGAGGTGCTCGAGCCGAGCCGAGCCTTGCCTCGCCCGAGCGCTTAAGCAAGCACCCGAGCGCCTATTTAAATCACTACTTGCAACCCACCTACGGCTGCTTGGGGCAACAACCCCACTTGAACCGTCTTGCTCGATTCACCATGGTGCTTCACTATGGCGAAAGTGTGAATCTTTGTTGTTTACTCAAATCACTTGCCCGCTTTGATATCAAATGTCATAGACTTAACTGAATTTACCTAAATCGTGAAGCACCGTTGTGATATCCGTCCGCAAAAGGTCAACCTAAGAGCAACCTCGTACAAGTCCCGAAGGACCTGCAAAAGAAAGTTGACTAGAGGAAAAAAAAAAAGTTGATTAGATTCAAGAAACAAAGGACAAGCCCCAACATCTCGCAAAAGAGGACAGCTTACAACCAATTCAGCAAACACTTGGTGTGCAAAGAGAGAAAAGAGAGGAAGGAAAAACAAAGACTTTAGAAGGCAAAAGAGCAATCACAAGGACGCAAACGGTCGCTCAACCGGGTGTCGGGGGTGTAAGGCAAGTCCACGTAGGCTTTATGTGCAAACTTATGTATCCAAACAACACCCAACACTACCCTAAAGCCCCATCCAACCCTGTGCCACCTAGGTGGTTCTAGGGTGCTAAGATGGCTGACGTTTCATATCGCACCATAGCTAGTTTTAAACAAGTCATGGCATGTGAAAACTAAGCCATTTTGGGTAGTTTTTCCTAGTCTGGCAAGCGATCATTGTGCAGTTTCGCAAACTGCTTCTGCTTATAGTAACTAAGCAAAAAACCAAAAAAGCAAGGTAAAACACACTACCAAAAACAACTGTACAAGCAAACATAAACGACGAACAGTCCGTTGACGAAGGTGTTGCAGGCACGTGATAGCCATCCATGACAAAACAGGAACTTTTTTTTTCAATTTCTTCAAGAGAAGGTAAATCTAGTCAAGATTGCATCGCTTCAGATTATCTCTCTCTATTTCCTTTTACTATATATGCTTTCATTTTCTGGGGTGCCATTAACATGCGGAAGGCATTGCCAAGCCTTGGAAAGGCATGAGACGCACTTTCCATTATAGTGACCAATCACCAAGTGAGGATGCTGCCAAAACATAGTTCCTCGCCCAAAAGAATAGTTTATGTCACAATATAAACATGAAGCAAACATGGATGGTCTAGCATGAGTATCTAAAGAATCCTATAATGTTTTACATGTTATAAAGGCAGGCCCCCCTCGGATCATTTTCCTTACCTCCAAACTGAGGTACTTTGGTCTTCCAAGCCTGCCTTTTTGACACTTCATTATGAAATAATTTCAATATATCCTGCCTAATGGCACCCCAGAACTGTGTCAGACTTGTATTACCAAATAGAAGATTCAAAGTTTTACATTCTTCATAATTTTACTACAGTATCAATCCCAAGTTCTGATCAAAATCCTGTGACAATGCTTGATGAATCTTAGTACCCAAGAAGGATCTACCAATGTACAATTATTACTTATTGGTTAATATTGAACAAACATCAACTCAAGGATCTAGATTGACGTGGTATGACAGATTTACATGTCCAAGCTTACTACACTGACTGACTAATGGCTAAGTACCTGCAATCTTTGTTTTTACCAAGCATGAGTTCAGAAGATCATCTCTTTGAAAATTTACAAGTCGAAAGAAGAGAAATAACAAAAATGAGTACGAACCAAATTCATATATAAATGAAGTGCCAGAACCTTAACCCTCAGTGCATAGATTTTACTTATTATAGCAAATTCTCGTATTTGATTGGTATTGCTAATGAAAGAAAATCCGTCTACAATAAATTATTCGTCCTTGAATAGGACAGCAAAGGGCCCAACCCCATTTCCTAAAGTAACAAGATTCCATATATTGAGACTCCTCAAATCAGAACACAATTGTTTAATTCGCTACAACTAAGATGAAAGGTAATGCATATCATGCAATAAAAGAAACTAAACTTAAAGTGACAGTTTACAAAAAGGAATGACTCACACATAAAGGGTATAAAGGCAAATCGATTATCTTACCTTTGGTAAGTACGGGACACAGCCAAGGCCCATCGACTAGTTTCAGAAGTTAAAGAAAACAAGATAAGATTATGATGTACATTGAAACAAAAACTGAAGAAAATAGAAAAATATGGAGTTCAGATATCATACCTTGAAAATGAACAGAATAGAACGCACCACCTTTTGGTGATAACTTGAGAGAGAGGGATCTCGAAGGATTCTCATAAGAGAGCTAATAGCAATCTACATAGGAGAATCAACTTTTACTAGTAAAAGGGAATAGACAAGACAAATGCACAATACAAACTTTACCTGCGAATAATAATCCTCTGGAGTGACAAAAGTTGGCCAAATTTCTGTAGGTAACTCTTCCATAGAGACGATATGTTGACCAGCCTCGCTTGCTGCACGATTAACTTCACCATGGGATCCAGGTAAACGGTGCTGATTACACTTATGTATATGAGGATCTAAAGCACCCATAATTCCTAAAACCTGAGAAGAAATAGAAGCATAACTGTCAACTTAGAAACAGAAACTACATTAACATTAACATGAATAAGGAGCACACACCTTCAGTACTTCTCGTCTAGTTGACCATGCCAATTCGCCATTTAATAATTTCAAGAGTAAACCAAGCAACTGGGGATACTCATTGTATGGAGAAATAACATATCTAGAATGCAGGACAATGGTTATTTATTTCAGAAATATCCAAAATAAGACTAGCAAATCCAAGCCAAGCATACAAAGGAAAAAGGCTCAAAAAATTGATATGCAGTAGATGACCAAACAGTAATTGAATCATTATACTGCAAAGAACTTGCTAAAACACAACTCCATCCACATTAATATTAAAAAAAGGAGCAGTTCCATCAACTAACAACTGATGATAGACCTAGATTCGACCTGGAAGGACAAGTTCAAAAGAAGAAAAGCAAAAAAAAGGCAAAAGATGAACATAGTGGGAAAAAAGGGCACCAACATGGTTCAACTACTAGAGCTTGGGAAACAATATATAAATATGGATTTCTGACAAGACCAACCTACCCACTAATAGAAGATAGAATCATCTTATCTACAAGTGAATCAGATGAGACTACAAACTTTTACTTTCCTTTACGTTCGAGACTTTTTGGATGTGGTAAATAATGTTTTTAAATCTAAATTCAACAGATCACATTTGTAATATTTTTTGTGTTACACTGTCATGTTATTCATATGTAAACAAAATGATCATACTAATATACATATTGTACTACTGGGGAGATCAAACTAAACTAATGGATATACAATGCGTCAACTGACCCTCCATAAGTATTTCATTTACCTTCATACAGCATAGCATTAATCAAGAAAATTATTCCATAGAGAGATACTGCAACAATAAGAATGAGCACTGCAGGAAGTTCATTATAGATAGAGCAAAGACTACAAGATGATGAGCCCAGAAAAAGATCCTAAAAGAAACAAGATAGTACTAAATGTAAAAAACAAAGATAGATGGGGAAGAGAACAGAGAATACAACATGTATAATCAAAACACAAAATCAATAACTCCATAAAACCTTACAAAAGAAGGCTATGAAACAATCCAAGTGCGAATTCTCATTGACTTGAAAATTTTGCTATGTTATGTAAACCAAACTTGGAACTTCTCAAGAAGTTAGAAGATCATAATAACAGTAGTATAAATGTCTAGTCATTACCAAACTGTAAAAGAAATAAGAAACATAAGTTGGACCAAAGAGAATAAAATTCTGGGGGGGCACAGGCGGGCAAAGGGTAAGTGGCAAAGGTAGGATTTGAACCCACAACTGAACGATTAATAAACTTGTTTTGCCTCTATCAACAATACACTGAACAATTTAACTAAAAATTTGTACAACAGCACCTAACTGAAGTCGAAGTGTATCTCTTTCAGACAAAAATATAGAACTTTACTTGCAAAAGAATGACCATAATAAGTGGATATGGTAAACAAAATTAACACTGGAAAACAAGAATATAGTATAAACTACAGCTGCTAACAGAGTAAAAAATCATCAGGATTTAGTGAAATAAACATGATCATATTCAATTTTTATAATTGACCATAAAAGCTAAGAAATCTAAATCAGAAGGAATAGAATAAGCAAGAATATTATGCTAACATAGATTAATAAAAATTGATGATGTAAATATCTCAGACATTCATAGTTAAAATTTGGAAAGTCAAGTTATTATCTTTTGCAAGCAAACTAGTCCTTAAGTATCATAACTAAGCACTCCTAGGTAAATGTCATAACCTGCTCTTTTACAAGTACTTCTATGAATAATGGCCTCTATTACATAATGAATTTGTAATAGGATCCTCCCCCCCAATTTGGAGAAGGTGTCCTCTGCATTGAGCAAGCCCTTAAGGCATCCTAAGTTTTCACTTGGCTAGATATGCAATGTATGATTCATGTCAAAATGGAACCAATTCCTCAAATATTCTGATTCCCCTCTATAATCACACGTATTCTTAACTGTTCAAAATGATTTTTCAGATGATGCAAAATTAGATTCATGTCAAACACCTGAGTTGATCCATTTCCACTGATATTTTGATTGCCCTCTGCAACCTCATGTATCCTCAACTGTTCAACAATGGTCTCTCAAATTCTCTTAAGAAGACCTCATTACTGACCAATTCAATGACCACCCTCAGAGACCCAGTTATTTCACTTATTCCACCCAAAGAGTACGATTCCTTATTGTGGAGTTGGAGCTCATCCACCTCCTGCTCCATCACGTCTTTGGTGGATGCCTCTGCCCATACTCAAAATACAGATGGAACAGCATTTGGTTCCCAATCCTAAGTGCAATAAGTGGTCAGCTATCAGAAACAGGGTATATTCAAAACACTATTTCTTCTCTCAAGGTTGGATCCAAGATGGATCCTGCCCATCACAGTGCACTTCATCTAGGGTATTGATCTATACTCTTCTATTCCTACATTGCCTGGGAGATATGGAAGTTCTTAAGTTCAACTCTCAACCCCATTAGGACCTTTCCTGTCTCAATCTCATCTTTATGAAACACGTGGACTGCTTCTTTTCGTCACCAAATAGAGAACATTTCAAGGCACGATTGCACCTTTTTTTATTTCTTGAATAACATTTTGAAAGAAACAGCCTCCTTTTCTTTCTTGGTCTTGCCTGAGAATCCAATAGCATATTCATTTATACACTTGCCAGAATGAAACATTTTGGTAAATGCCTCCAATCTCCTACATGCCAGATTTTGATACACCATGTCCTTTCTCTTACAATAGCTTATGTAGTACAAGCAACTCATTTAGCAATCTTACTTGCTTTTCATGTAACTTCTTTTTTCTTTTCTTGCTCCCTAGTTTCTCTACTTCTGTAATTTTTTTTAAATGAAATAAGTCTACAGCATTGCTGCAATTACAGTAAATGGTTACCTAAAAAAAATCTGCCACTAAAGTGAGCATGGACCATCTGGACATAAGAACCCAGTGATTTAAAAAGCATTAGGCGTCAAAAGGCGCTAAGGTCCAAAAACGCCCGAGGCGCTAGGCGCTTGCCCGAGCGAAGCGAGGTACTAAAATATAAAAATATATAATATAATTAATAAATATGATTATTTAAAATTTTAAATAAAAATATGTTATTAAATTAAGAAAATCTAAGATACAAAATCATAATGTTACATTAGCAAAATGTTTCAAAATTCAAAACAATAAAATTTTACATCAAAGTCGTTCATCATAATCAATACAGTATACTGTTAACAGAATACAGAAGGAGAAGAAGGAAGAGGAGTGTAAGGGGGTGCTGACTGAGAAAAGATGAAGCGGCAGCGACAGCGGGAGTGTAAGGAGGCAGCGGCAGCGGCAGCGGTGACAGTGGCAGCAACAGCGAGCAACGACAGCGGCGAGCAGCGGGAGCAGCGACAGCGGCAACGGTAGCGAGCAGCGACAGCGACAGCGGAAGCGGCAATGAGCAGGGTTAGGGTTGGGCAACGACAGCTGATATCGGTTTTAGTTGGTTCGATTGAACCAACTAAAGCACCAGAGACCGAACCAGACCTAAAATCCTGGTTCGGTCGCCTGGTTTAACCCAGGCGCTCGCCCGAAGCGCCCAGCGCCTGGGCTCGGGCGAGCGCCCAGGCAGCGCCTCTTTGAAGCGTGCCGCCTGGAAGTGAAGCGAGGCGCTCGGGCCTCGCCTCGCCTCGCCTCACTCAAGCGCCTAGGTGAGCGCCCGAGCGCCTTTTTAAATCACTGTAAGAACCTATAAAAGATACTACCAGCCCACCATGATGAATTCTGAAACAGATATATGATCAGTCAATACAGCCTTATGTACCGATATAACATGAATTTTCCAAGTTCCACCAGTATCAACCCAACCATACTCGTCATTTACACAAGATGAGGAAAACCATATGCTAACAACTATTTGTTTACTAAAAGCTCTTCTGACAAGGGTTTTATAACCCTCAGTATTCTGTACAATGCAAAGATGAGTTCACATCCTTTTCTTTTTTTATTTTTTCATTCATCATTTTTATCGCATCAAAAGTTTGCAGATTATTCCTTATGTACATTTTCCCTTATCAGCTCTTGCTGAATTCTATATCTAAACATCAACTTAGAAACAGAATTTGGCCCATTTCCAAGCCAATCCTTCCTTTAATTTCATTTTACTCTTGAAACACCTCTTTATTGTTCACTCATTATTCTTCATCCTCTTTGCTTCTCCAAACACCTCTTTCATTCTTCTTACCTCTTCTTCAGCTCTCTTGTTTCATTATCTCCTATTTGATTTCCTTAATTCCTTCTATTTCCTAATAGTCTCTTTTTTCTCCCATTTGTGTACTGAGCTAGTAATATCCATTAGTCAACTACTGCATCAGCTATAAAACCCATTGGGATATTATAGTGAACTTGTAATCACTACAATAGATACCTGGCAAGTGATATACTCAGGGCCCTGGAACGCTGCTCCATATATCACTTTGTTCGTCGTGAATAGATGGTAGGATTAGTTGACATCAGGCCAGAAAGCTCTAAAAAAATGACATTTTTGCATTTCTAATCATTTTGTTGCTTTGAACTTTTAATCAATAAAGTTTCAACTTTCAAGTAGGGTTGTCATAAAATTGATTGATAATATTTCTACCTCTATGTCAGTTGGATTGAATAATATATCATACTGGATACTCATCTTGGTGATGTGCAAAAAGGCAGTCCACAAATCTATGTACAAAAGTAAAATGGATAGGAATGCAGAATTCAAAACCCATAAACAGGCACAAAAAGGAAATTACACAACCAAAGAAAAAAAACAAAAAATATGCTTCCGAAATTCATTTGGTCAGAGGGTATATAAAAATAAATAAAACATGAGGAAGAACATAAAAGAATCAAAGCAACATGAACGAAGATAATGATCAAAACCCTTAAACTGAAAAACAGCACTGCAAGTAACATACCCTGTGCTTTGTACAACTTGACCAAGAGTTGCAACAGCTACTTCCCGTTTATTGGCAGAAGCTCCATCCAAGAGGGCTTCAACAATAAGAGGCATTAACTCAGGAAGATATTGCCTCATTGTGAAGCCGCCCTATTACAAAATCAGCAAAATACAAGATAAGTGGATATTTAGAATTATAATGCACATAGGACCAAATTTGCACCATGCAGAAGACTATGGTACACTAAGCAAAAGAAGATTTCAAGAGCAAGATAAATATAAAATAGGGAAGATAGACAGAAGATACAAATGATGTACACAAATCGGTTAAGCACATCATTAATAATAAACAGGGGGCTCTGTTCAAAAGAAACTGACAATTGAAAAAATAAATTATGAAAAAACAGAGATAGGGTTCAGAATCAAGCGCATACGGTAAAACATGTTACAAGGCAACATAAGTTTTTAACCTTTGGACAGACTTAATAATCTTTGCTGTATCACAGAGCAAAAGTCTGTCAAATTTTACTTGCTTCACAATGTTAAACATTTCAATAAGTTAATAGGATTTCTTAACAATCTTAAATTAATAAATGAATCTTTTTTTATTGTTCAACATCTTTTTCCCAGAGAGTTGTTGCCCTTTATCTTCACAGAAAAGTTATTGAGGATAAAAGTATAATAAAAGAATAATACCAATACACTAGAAGTGTGATACTGACAAGTAGCAGACCATATGGACTGTTGGACCAGTGATAGTACTCCGACCTTTTATCATCAGGAAACATTCTCCGTAGCTAAGCAGTGTGATGTAATATCATCTTCCATCACTGATAAGCAATTACAATGGTAAAATCCTATATGTTTGTCTACTTAATAAATAGAAACAAAGATCCTGACTAGTTAAAGAAAAAGGCAAGCAGTACCTACTACTTATACTTGATGTCATATCTTTTACAGTTACGAATATAAATCACAAATGTTATAACCTTACAAGCAATCTAGAAGATTGAAACTGCTTCACAAGATGGAAAACGACCAGGAGACAAGGCATAACATGATCCAAAAAGGAAAGTGACTAACCACTTTGGCAAGCTCTCCAACAGTTGCAAGCACTCCAATAACAACACCACTACTAGCATTACTTCCTGTGCCTTCACTAAGCCTTGCTACCAGTGTCTGAAAAATAAAGCAGAAAATTAAAACTGACTAGTTAAGCAACGACCTCATTCTCTCATTAAGGAGGCTGTTCTTGAGATTATATTTAGTGCAATGTGCACAACTCCTCATCAACCCAAGGAAGGAAAAAGACTAACACCGACCTTATGAATTGGAGCAATATATGGAAGTATCAACCGTTCACAGCTTCGAATCAAGCAACCCAATAGTCTGGCACTATCTTCTTTGTTCTTGCTATCCATGCTACAAGAAATAGAAACAAACATAGAATGGATATTGGCCAAATCTACCTGCTAGTAGCAATTTCCAACAATTTGTCCTACCTTTGATCAAGATATGTCAATAATTGTATGAGACGGCGGCGAAGTGCTGGTAGAACATAGGCAGGATTCTTTTCAGATAATCTACCAGCCAATGAAATTGCCAACTCACGGACATCAAAGTCCTAAAAGTTCAAAAGCAACAAACAAATCAGCCACTAAGCATAAAGAACTTGAATGCAATAGGAACAAACACAGACAACTTCAAAAGAAGTGAAGTCATTACATGGAAGATTATATATAAATTAAAAGCTTACTGTTCTTTCAAAAGTAACAATATCAAAGTACTGAACTCTATGAAAGGATCTTTGACACTAAAACAGTCTAAAAAATTGTAAAGGGAAATAAGAAACAGAAAACTTTATTCATGATGATATTCTGATGAGTAATCAGGAATTAGCAGACAAAATGAAATGTGCATTTTAGTTTAATGATGAAAAAGTCACGTCGTGGCAAGGTTCATAAAACCAGTCACACCAGTATATACCGATCAGTATTTACAGATCCAATCTGGTTCCGTCACACTGACCGGGCAAATTAACCTGGTCTGATTGAGAAAGGAGATATTTTACTTTTTTATTATCTTTAAGTCTAGAGAGCAGAAAAGAGATGTTGACAGGTATCAGCAGCTGACAGTAGGTCATTGATTGTCAACAAATGGTAAAAAAAATAAAAATACAAAATTATGGGAATTTCACCGAGAGACGTTTACATTGAGAGAATGATTTTGCCACTGCAAGCCCCACCTCGATTACGCCACAACAACCTTTGTGTTGCCACTCATTCTCATCCGCTTCCTCATTCTCCTTCCCCTCTTCTCTCCCTCACTGGTCCATGTTGACAGGTATACCCCATGTCAGTATTGCCAGTAAATACTTACCAGTGCAACCAGCTACGTGTCTCAGATCAAAACTTGAAACTTTGTTTCTAGAGAAACATAACTATTATATATCCACCAATCAATCTTGCATCGGCTCCAAGAATTCTATTGCTAAAAATTGCATTGTTAAAGATGGGAGGCTATTAAAAGACATTGCAAACTGTTACAAATATTTGATTGCAAATTCTACCCTGTTGGTTTATTCCATGAAACATAATTTCATATGCAATGCATTGAAACTTTCAATGGAATATCACTTCCAAACAAGTTGAAGAGTACATTTTGATCAACAGTAATTGGCTTATAATATACACATATATGATTGCTAAAAGCATATCCTAATTGGTTAAAACCATCAAGAATATCCAGTTCGATATATTTTGGACCTGCTGAAAAATGGTTTTTCAAAAAATTAATGAATTTAATTTTAATTCTTCGGCTGCATTTGTTTCCAATTGTTTGAAATGAGTACAAACCACAAATTGTAGTCAAACGTAGATACCTATGTTATTAATTTTATGTTTTATCTATACAATCTTATCTTTAGTCATAAGATGATTCCTTATTGTTAATCTTCTACGCTTTTCTCATCTCCCCACAACAAGGAGAAGATTATGAATTTTGTACAAATTTTGACACTATATGTTGAGGTAGATCAAAACTTCGAAGGCCAATTATACAAACAGTGATTATAAAGTATCAACCATACCCAAGATGTATATATAATATTTTGGTCTAGTTTGCTTTAATATATATAATGAAATGATCTGATTTTGTTTGAATGTCCAAACTGCATGTTGCTAGTTTGGACTGTAATTTCCAATATCTAGATCAAACTGGACCATGGACAACCATAAAATCATTTTTTCCTCATTGCATAATAAATGCTCGCTTAAATGTAAAAGCAAGATAGGTGAGTGTCTTCAAAATAGATCATAAGCAATAAGAAAGGATATGAAGGCCCTTCCGGATCTCACAAAGCTAATATAGCACAATCAGATAATGATTCATGCCGCTAACCCAGATAGTTCATTAAAAACAGTTTATAGTGCTTGCCATTGAACAAGGACATGGATGAGGCCTTCATCCAGTTTGGCTAAGCTAGTTCTAAAACCAAGAAAAATACATGTAAACTTCTTCACAATTCAGCCTCCTTGTACATGCTAAAGTAGTTGCATTTCATTCTTGCCTAGCTATCAGCATTATCCTGCCAATACAAAATTTCTGAACTCCAAACCAAACCGATATGTTTCAGTTAATTTGATTAATTTCTTTGAATTCCTTTGGTTTAAAAAAATAAGAATTAAGGTTTTTGGTTTGCAGTTCAATCTAGAAACCGATAAAGTCCGAATCCAATTAAGAGACCAATAATAATTAAAATAATAATTATTTCTAGCACTTCACCTAACTTAGTTTACAATTTCTCCTATGAAACAATTTAAAGTTAAAATCAAGTTTATTTCTAATTTTATTTTATTTGCCCATTATATTTTATATAAACCATTTTAATTTTAACTGTAAAATCCGTTTGGTTCTGTTTCTAACATTCCTTATTAATTGAGTTGACATTTTAGGTAGTCAACTGTGTTTTTGGAGCAATGAAGCACCACTATAGAAGAAGATTGAAGTGAAGTTACCAATACCACTATAAAGTAACACCAAGGTGCTTGGCCATCAGGTTCATCAATGGGACAGATTAGTAGCCCAAGCCCAACAATCCGGCCTACAAATAGGCAGGCTTGAAAGAAAATTACTTGGTCGGGCTGCGATTGGACAAAAAACTGCAAGCCCAATGAACACTCAGGGCATGCCCAAGTAGGTGCTTCAGAAGCCCAGATCAGTTCTACCTACCCGTGTAGATGCTTCAAAAGATCAGACTAGCTTGACCTAATATAATATACATCCATTCTGTATATTATATGTAATATATATAAATTACTTGGCACAATAGATCTTGGAGTTGAATCCTACTTGGCACAATATTTTCCTTTTCAATTAGTCATTTTAGAGCTGAGTAGGCTTGAGCTTTGAATGACATACATCTGGGTTGGGCAAAAGATTGGGCCTGAAAGACCAGGCTGCGTTAGGTCTAAACAAGATCAACAAGTTTAGACCAAGAAAAGTTTTCCTGTCTTCCTCTAACTCTCTTTGGGCCACTAAAAGTAGTTGCTTCACATCTATAGGCCTCCTTAGCACATAAACATACCATCCTAAACATTTTTTCTCTATTTTTATTCTCTATCAAGGCTACACTAACTTTTCACGAATGAGAACATTCCTTTTTATATATTGCCTATTAATTCTACACAACCATCCCCTCTCCACTTTAACTCCCCAATTTTTACTCTAACAAATACTACTCTATAAATAATATTTGCATCAATCTCTCCATCGTATTGAATAACTGATCCAAGATATAAAAACTTTTACTTACTAGGACTTCTTGTCTATCCAACTTATCTATATCGTCTACCCTAGGAATACTAAGTTACATATCATATATTCAGTTTTAATCCTACTTAATTTAAACGTTTAGTTTCCAAAATATATCTCAATTACCTGAGTACAAAATTAAGTTAATTTAAAGTCTCATAAACTAAAACAATATCATCAACAAATAAAAAATACACGCATGACTAGTAAATTAGCATATTACCAATGTGAATAATGTAAGGACTCAAATGTAAATCTTGATGTAGGCATATGACTAAAGTTTTTTATACTAATAGAAAACTCAGTAAACAAAAACTCTTTAGCTAAATACTAGTATATATACTAAGATACATATCTTCTATAACATCAATATAATTAATGGATTATCTCTCTTCAGGTACTATGATACCTATCTACTCCATAAATATCAAATCTAGGCTACCCGCAGATCTACTTCCCTGGCTGAATGAGCCCGAATCAGAACCAAATTGATCATATCGATGCAATTTTCTTTTCAAAGTTTAAACTGCACCCATAAAAGACACAAAATTCAAGAAAAAAATATGAATACCATTCACTTTAGGATCCCAGCTACTACAATCACTAACCAAGGATGCAAACATTCCTGTTACCATCAGGCACCAGGATGCAATAACAAATATGGCCTTATCTGGCAAAGACCATAGAGATAACATATCTCCACTCCAAAACAAAAGGTTATAAGAAAGTGATTACTGCTGTTTTGGATATTAATACCAAACAAAATAGGAATATGCATTTGATCCCTCAAATCTTCGTATTTACATAATCCCTAAATTTTAAAAGCAAACTACAGCATGTACGGTCTTTAATCAAACCAGTACCTATTGGTATAGTGTGTAGCGACCAGTATTTAAATTTCATGATCAAAACAATATGGGGATGAAAAAATATATATGCATTTAAGCATTTACTAAGAGAAGAAAATGCTAATTTCATAATTTTATACTCTGTGCCTCACCTATGTATCTATTACTTTTCACTCTCCATCCATCCATCTTACAAAAATTAAAAAAACATCCATTCACACTTCCAAAATCAAGAAGCGACATTCTAACAAGCCCATCAAAACACATTCTTGGCACCCTATGGTATAATGACATGATTAAAGAATACAAATAGATTAATAAATTAAAAGCAAACAAACTTACATCCAAATGTAATCACCCAAAAGTAACAGTTATAGTGTTGGAATTAGAAAGGGGATGTGAGCGTACAAAGGTTAGGAGGGCTAAAAGAGGATATAGGAATTCTTCTGAACTTTCAGGAGGATGATCCAAAGAAAGAAGGGGTAAAATCAACCAAAAAACAAGAACTTAATCACTAAAGACTCAACCACAATGAAAGCAATATTCACGAAATAAAACTTATGTTTTAAATAAACTTAAGAGCTAAAATAAACCAAGGTTTCAGAATTAAGGAATTAATGCAAGTACAAAAATGAAGGGATAAATATAAAAAAGCCAAAGATATAGGAACACAAGCTCCTAGATAAAAAGGTACCTCATCATTCAGAGCAATAAAAATTGAACTCAAGCTATCTGCCTGGGCCAAGAATACATCAAAAGAACCATCCTCGTGAAGTGACAAAAATACTGAATTCCGCACACTGACATCAGCATCAGAGACTGCTGCAGTAAGAAGTTCTTCCATTATCTGCAAGCACATAATAGAACCTTAAAATGGGAGCAATACAATCTATCAACCAATGGGAAGAAAATAAGTTCCATAAACAGAAAAATCTCAACTCTAATAGATGCGGTGATGCTCACAATAGTTAAATATAAAAAAGCAAACTCTAGCTAAAGGTTGTCAAACAATGGAACCTCCAAAAACAAGTGAATAAGCAACAGCAAAGAAACAGTTATCCAAGTCAAATAAAGCATAACTGAGGGGTGCGTAAGGGCAAAAATTACAAGATAATGAGATATAAGCATCAACATGGATATATGCAACCAAGTGAAATTATGTACTGGAGCATTAAATCAAGGAGAGGTTTCAAAACTCTCTCCGGCACTAAAAATAGCTTTGCAGATGATAAATATTGAAGCCATCTAAAACAGTTTCAAATTTTGAACTGTGATTTACTCTTTGCTATAGTCTATACGTTCTGATTTACGCATAGCAACCAATAATTTAAATAGGCGCTCGGGCGAGGCGAGGCAAGGACCGAACGCCTTGTGTGTGCACTAGGCGACGCGCTTCAATGAGGCGCCGCCTAGGCACTCGCCCAAACGCAGGTGCTGGGCGCTTCGGGCGAGCACCCGATTCAATTAGGCGAAGCGAACCGAACCAGTTTAAGGCTGGTTTGATTCATAGTTTCTTACCTCAAAAGCCACACTTCACGCTCGCGTGACCCCGAGGAACCCTAGCGCTTCTTCTACCTCTGCCGCCAACGCTTTTTGTCGCTGCCTTCACCGCAGGCGCAGCGGACCGAGCCTTCCTCTGTTGTCGACAGACAAGTCCGATGGCCCCCGTAGCTTCCTTCCGCTGTCACTTCCTTCCATTGTCGAGGGAGAGGACCACAGGTTCCTCCGCCACCAACGAATGCCCTCGGGAGCTTCTATCGCTACCGCTGCTGTTGTCTGCATCTTCTGTCGTTACCGCTGCTACTGTCTGCAGCTTCCGCCGTTACCGCTACTGTTGTCCGCAGCTTTCGCCGCTGTCACTGCTACTATCTGCAGCTTCCCTCACTGCCGCTGCTGTCATTCGCAACGCTACCGCAACTTTCTTAAACTAATCCTCTTTCGCTGCTGCTATCTCCCTCTGTTACTATTAACATTTTTTCTCCCCCCTCTAACAAGTAATATACTGTTAACAAAATATTTTTAATTTAATATTATATTTTTTTAATTTAAATAATTATATTTTTAATCATACTATATATTTTTTATATTTTAATATTTCAAAAAAAAATTTCTCCCCTCTAACTTAAGTAATATATTGTTAACAGTATATTTTTAATTTAATATCATATTTTTATTTAAGTAATTATATTTTAATTATATTATATATTTTTTATATTTTAATATTTTATAGAGTCTCACTTTACTCGGGCGAGCGCCTAGCGCCTCGGGCATTTTGAGACATTGACGTCTTTTGACATCTACCGCTTTTTAAATCACTAATAGCAACAATTAAAAGCATATTTACGACTTTATAGTGTCATCATAAACAAGGTTTGCACATGGCAGACATGCTACGGTATTAGTCCATGATGTTGACATAGCATGACTTCTTCGTTGGGGCAACAATCAATACGGTGACACACCATAGAACATGCATAGGAATTGTACCAATCAGACATCCCGTTTCATACCATCTTTGACCTGTGCATCCCAAGCTGAAACATCAACAAACATCTCACTCTGATGAATTCAAAATCGTTCATCATAAATAACAAGGTAAGCTTGGCCACTGCTCAGAAACTTTGGATTTCATCTCTCAACCTAGTTTCAAACCATTGACTAATCGAGTCCCAGCTCCCAAAGACATAATTACAAGAAAAAAAGAAGGCAGCCACAACAGTAGAAATAGATAAGGTGTATGGAAAGTATTTACTTAGCGCTATGAGAAAACACATCAATTTCAAGAACCTAAATCCAGAAAAACATGTCATACCATGTTGCTATGAGAAAACACACTGATTTCAAGAACCTAAATCCAGAAAAACATTTCATATCGTGTTGATATTTTGACAAACTTAGCAGTCAATCCATGCAACATTCTTTGTCGCATACGTGCAAAAACAAATTAGACTTTCTGAATAATGGCAAGAGCAAAAGGTGATAGTCTTCCAAAATGCAACAGTTTGTCCGACAAATGGAAGAATCACACAATTGCATCAAAAATCCAGGAACTTCTATTTACAGCTGAAATGCTTACAACTTGATGTAGTGCCCCAAGACCCCCATAGCAAGAGAAAATCGTAACCCAAAACTCCACACATATGCACAACAGCCAGTTTAATCCCCAGCCTACTGCCCTAAGTACCACCAGCAGAGGGTTCCCGGGGACCAAAAGGACTGACAAGATGTTGTTACAAAGGCCCCATTCTCCACCAAGGGTGATATACATGTTGATGAGCTTCTCTCTGCCTCATTATTTTCCTCTAGTGCTGCCCCATTAGGCAACAAAATTATTCTCTTCAGGGAGCAAAATTGAATGGAGAAAAAGAGGAGGCCTTGATTACCTATGCTTGTCTTCCTTCTTCTTCTTCAGAAGAACATTTAAGTCAAAGTCTCACCGTAATCAAAAAATCGATGTAATCATACGCAACAAAGGATGCTTGCATCCATCTGATTGAGTTTCTTTTTTTTAGGGGGGGGGGGGCTGTGGGAGGGGGTTGGTTTGATAGACCAATCATATCTTTGTTCTAGAATGTTGTATTAAGATTCCACCCATCTTTTCTACTAATTATCCTACCAACTCCCCCACCCACCTCCCCCTCCCTCTCTCTCTCTCTCCCCTCCTCTTTTTTTCTCTTCAGAAATAATCCAAGCACCTTTAACCTCTCTAGAAGATAAATCATTGGCTATCACAAATTCATATCATCATCCATCAAATAGAAAACTATTAAAAGTTTCCAAGGCATTGCCATTTTTTGACAAGATAAAAGAAATAGATATGATTATTAGTCATCAAACTACTTCCAAGTGCATTAGGTGATAGATGTTTACATTTACAATCATGAAATTTGCAGATTAAACAAATTATGACTCTCTTTTTAAGCATCATTTGGTAAAATTTCATGCAATGAGGCCCATCTTAAAAAGAGAAGCAGAACAAGAAAATAAGCATATGACATAAAAATAGAAGTGAATAAAAAATGCTATCATTTGTATGCGTCCATCAGCATTTATAAAAAAAGGACATCAAACCTCCTCCACAAGGCGACGCCTCTTGGCTCCACCAATTCGGCTGAACCTGCTAGAACTAAAATGTGCAGCAGATTTTGCAGATAAAGAATTGGCAACTAATCTGCAACAGCATATTGCAGCATCTTTTCGCGTATTGCCATCGTCATCCTCCAAATAAACAATGACAGATTCTCTAGCAAACTCAAGAAGCTCATGACCCTGGATTACATATTTTTATTATTTAAGTTTCAACAACTTATTAAAGAAAGGCAAGTATACAGACATAAAAAACCTAGAATCCCACCTTAAAATCGAAATGAGCTAAAGTTCGCAAAGCAAGCTGCACAACTGAACCACTAGCATCAGAAAGTTGCTGAGTATTGTTTATCGTGTTAGTACGAATGCCAGCAACACCTGGCTTTGCCGATGCATATGAGGTTTTTGATAGTGCGACTGAGATGCAATCCAGCAAGAGTTCTTGGATGGTAGGTAGTAAAGAGGGAATGCTAATAAGAAATATATTAGTATCAGATAAGTCAGAAGTAATCAAACAGAGAGGAGAAAAAGCAGAATATAAAATTTTCAAACAAACCTGACAGTGATTTGCTCAAGAGCTACTACAAGGCTAGTAGACAGACCAGCAGAAAACATTGAATCCAACAGACCTCGAACATGAGGTTCCATAGCAGGACCCATTGCTTTAGCAAAGCTTCCCACGCAAGCCAAAGCCTCCAATGATGGTCTTCCCCTCCGAGGAGCAATCTGCAAATCAGACAAGAAACAAGCTGAAACACCTGTGAACAATAGATGTAAGCAATGTCACAAAGTACGTACAGCATCACGCAAGTGCAAGGTAATTGTTGGCAAGTAAGGAATGAGTTCACCATCCAAAGCACCAGCCATTTCTCCCAGAGCAATAAACCCACTAGCACGTTCAGCTGGTATGCGCAAAACAGCTAGGATATGATCCATACATATCTGTGGACGATAAACTCATCATAGCGAAATGACCAATTAGACTTAAGCCAAAACAAACCAAGCCCAAAGTTATTCAGAAAATAATGAATTCCTTAAATTTCTAGAACCAAAAGTATTACACAAAAAGAGGCAATTTTAACCTTTAAATAGTTTGTCACAAATCGGTCACGCAAAAAGTGTGCAATACGAGGAAGCAATGATGTTATGCTGAGACGAACAAGCCTATCTCGGTGCTCTAGGTATTTGAGAACGATATCTGCTACCTCTCGGTATCTGGACATCATGAACTCACCTGTGTTCCTGAAGAAAAAAAAAATTGTTATTAAACGTCAGACTCTTCAGATCATATAGCAAACTGAAAATAAAAGAAGAGAAAAAATGTTCCTGAAAATTTGATGGTAAAAAGAACAGATGAAACCCCTGGACAAGGTCATAAGATAATACCCAAATACCCACAAAAAAACAAAGCAAAAAAACATGTCTGTGAACAATAGATAATCCACAAAGCATATTGTGCTCTTTTGCATTATTTTTTCCACAATGTAACTAGTGCCGGTGTCATACTAGTGGTCCACTTTTCCAATCTGTTGTTGCTTGACATCCAAATATGGATGTGCCAAGCCATATTAATCACAAGGGAGGATAAATGAGTATATTCCTTCAAAATTCATCCAAAATGACCAAGGCTCATAAGATAAGGTCATAAGATAAATGAAACCCCTGGACAAGGTCATAAGATAAGAAATATTGATAAAATAATACCCAAACACCAACAAAGAAACAAAGAAAAAACTTGTCAATATACAATAGATAATCCACAAAGCAGATTATGTTCTTTTGCATGATTTTCCCACATGTAATTGTGGCTGTGGTCCCACAGAAAAAACTACTCCCTGTGCCATAATCGTGATCCACTCTTCCAATCTCTTGTTGCTTGACATCCAAATATGGCTGTGGCAAGCCAGACCAATCACAAGGCAGGTTAAATGAGTAAATTCCTTCGGTGTTCACACAAAATGACCATAGAAAGGCATAATTAGGAAACAATCAATGACTCATTCTCAGCAAAATGGATTTCTCTAAACATTGATGCCCTCCTATTAAGAGGGCAAGTGAAAATGACCTTGGAGAAAATGTTATTTAAAAAGGGAAAAAAATAAAAAGCCATGAGTTCTGCTTATTCAGACACTCCAAATTTAGCAGATTCAGAATGTGACCCAAAGCAATAAGTTAATGTTAGCAGGATTTTATATGATAAGCCAAGATGCCATGAGTTTTGCTTATTCGTACACTCCATAATTAGCAGTTTTAAAATGTGAGCCAAAACAAACAAGTCATGAAAAAAAATATTACAGACATAAAGTGAAGCTTCATTTATGTGAGGACACCAACAACTATCATTATAAGACACAATGTTCTTCAAGACATGGTTGTCCAGGGTACAGGATAATTCATTGATCATTTCAGCAGCCTCAAATATCATGCTTATAAGACACAAAATTATCAAAACAATTGTCAAGTCTAGAAATGCTTTATATCTTACAAGCACAGAGAAAACAAGAGAAAACCCAACTTAAACAAACATAATAAATAAGGTGCAAGGTACCTTAAAAGTTCACCTACTGCAAGTAACGAGCCATGTATACTATGAACAGAAGCATTTTTACCAAGTCCAACTTGTGCAGCTTCACACATTCGGTAGTACCTAATGGAAGTGACACAATAAACAAACGTAAGATAAAAATTCAATCGATAACTAAATGGGCAGGAAGAACAACAACGACAGCAAGAAACAGGGAATGTAAATGTTTATCATTGTAACTTGTAAATGCAGTTCCCTTTCTTGACCTTAATGCATTTCCAAGTTAAGAAGAACCTTGAAGGAAGAAATTGGGTACCAAGATTGTAAGAGTTTACACGACATGATCAATCAGATAGGTTTTGCCCACCAGCCAGAACACTAAGGACCAGTTTAAAATGAAGTCACATTGTGACATGTCAACTTCATTTTTAAGAATATGGAACCAGTCCAAGTGTCAATTGATAATTCATGATTCCAATAGGTCATACTTAACATGAGAGGGAAAATGCTCCCAGCCAATGATGTAATTCAGCAAATCTAAAAAAACAACTATACCAGCAATGAACAACTTATTTCCATCAAGCCTGAGCTGCATTAGTCAAATGCACTCGTGTGGAATCTGACAAAGTAAGACTAAATATATGGAGAAATTTAAGCAACATAAAGACAAGTTAAATGCACAAGTGAAATAGATGCAAATGAGGTCTCAGAAAACAGAAGCTATCAATATCAAACAATTTTTCAACAGAGATAAAAGAGTGAAAAAGATATTGCTCTTACAATCAAAGCATGATGGTAAAATTGGAGAGGGGCATATGAAATGTTTCGAATCAAAATTATATAGGGCAATTATAATGTCATCTTAATTTATAAGTTCAGAATACTAGGATTCCATAGGTTACCATATCAAAAAAATTTAGTGACTTACATATAAGGATGTCCATATAAACAGCGATACTGTTGTAAAAGACAAATTAAAGAATGCTTACTTTCATAAAGAACCACTAAAGAATTTAAAAAGAAAAAACACACACACACAACCCAATAAGGTCAGATAAGCTAGTCCGAATTAGCAGAATAAGTAAATAACTACAGACACTAAGGAAGATTTTTCCAGAATAAATAAGAAATAATTCGCAGACCTCTAGTCAATACCAATACTGCTTTCCTAGAGGTCTGTAGCAATGGAATTGTGATGACACTAAATAGTTGGAAAATTATTTAAGTGAGGTCCATAGCATGAGAGGCTTCACAACCTCCTCCATGCATCAATAAATTTGGCAAGAGAATGGCATAGTATTGTCGTTGTGGTTCATGCCTGCTGATTTTGATTATTTTAAAGATAACAATTATAATACAAACAGTACTCCTAAGTAAATACAAAACAGCATGACAACCTCTTTGCATGAAACTCATGGAAATTTCTAAAGTCCACTTGTCATGGTTTCGGGAACGAAATTTACACTTTCATTTTGAGTTATAATAAAGGACTGGATGCAACAGCTTCTAGATGATGCCCTAATGAGTCATATTCAAGCAAAGCCATTAGCAACATAGAATTTATTTTCTTAATTCACCATCTTTTGAGTTCAATAGAGCCTTGGCTGCTAAACATCAATCACATGATCCTCATGCAACCAATTGCCAAGATTTCCATTACAGCCTAGAGCTTAATCTCAAGGCCTTTAACTTCATTTTGTTGGACTGGGAAGCATTTAATCCATGAAATCAAGGATACACTGAAGGTTATCCATTATTTAGTTGGGAAACAAGAAGTGACAATGTAATTCTTATGGTCATTTGCAATTGTTCCTTAGGGTAATAAATCAACGGTAACTAGTCCAAATCTCAGGGGGATTTATTTTCTCAAACAATTTCTTGCATAACTTAGAAGTTTACAAATGAGAAACTGTCTGTACCAATTATATTGCCCTCAACAGAATTTGATATCAGGAAAACGTCCATATAGCCACATCCAATAGTTGGGACCTTAAGGATTCTCATTGATTTTTGTATTAGATGTTCTAGTCTTCATGCTCATTTTCCCTTATGGCATCATAAGTCAGCACTTTCTACCAATCATGCTTCAACCTAACCAATACAAGTCCTTTAACATCCTTAATATGATGGAACTTCTTCGAGTCCATTTCCATAAGCCACATCTGGATTAAGTATAAACTGCTTCCTCAGAACTTGTACTTTTAAACCTTTTCTATATCCAATAGGAATGACACTTATCACCCCGATAACCTAAGCTTATTCAATAACCAACATAAAACAGTTCACTTCTTTTTGCACCTTAAGCGGCTTTTACCACATTTCAGGTTCACTTGTCACACTGTTGTATTAAAGCTTTAGAAACTTTTTCAACAATAAGAACAATAAATGTTTGGAAAAGCTCTTCGGACAAGAAAAATACAGATGACCTGTGTAAAAGATCTGATGAATGGTATTGGTGCTACTTTGATTGCACCTGATGATACTTAGGGTGCTCTTATTGCTGCTTTAATTCAGTAACCACACAATCGCAACATATTGTGAACATGCTCATTATCAAGTTGATAGCATTTGTCAAGTCAGAGAAAAACTGCATATTTAACCGCACAAAGCATCAGGAATAACCACTATGACCCTAAGTAGAATTGCTTCCACAGTCATACTAGTTGAGTATTGTGACAATTTTGGCAACTTAATCTTTTGAATATATGGTTAATACAAGTTTGCTGTAAGTATTGCTAATCAATCTAATTTGTTTACACGAAAAGCAAGTGTATCCAATGATCACAATTCTATCTACTATCATTTAGACAGTAATCAATTGTGATGAATCATCATATAGCATTATAGCAGTGAAGAAAAATAAAGAAATCATAATACAAATATAAGACAACAAACACCAAATGTAAAGCACTTCACTCTGTGTCATTCATCGCAGCATAGCAGGTCATTTTCATTTCATAACATATGAAAATGATGAACGTGAAAAGCCATTTACTCTAAGTAGCACCAACATGAATAAAATGATATTATTTTAAATGGAAAAATGTACAATGGAAACATGGATTAACATACCATTGCACTCGCCAGCGTGTCTCACGCTTCTCAATAACACGAAGGCATGCCCGCAAAGCTTCTACAGCTCGTTCCCGAACAGCCAAAGTGGGGTCCCTTAATGCTACCCATATAGCATCCACAAATTCCGGCACATGAACATTGAAAACAGTGGATGCATTTTCAGCCATTTCCTATTTAAAAGCAGGAAAAGAACACATTCATCAAACAGGAATGTCTCCCCAAACCAAAGAGAATCTAGCAGGGTCTTGAGGTAACACCTTCCGTTAAAAACAAATGAAGGACTTCATTAAAATAAAATGGTAAATATGTTTGGAAACAACTTTAATACATTTTTTTACTATAAACAGAAATCTAACAAAAATGGCTAGTATTGTCAAGAAGAGTACTCCCTTTACCCACATATGGAAAGTATTCTATAATAAATAGAACCAAAACTGTACGACATTAACAATAATGTGTTACTAGCATTGGACTATAGCATAACAATATGTTGGCAATTGTTACAAAAATAATTTCAAGGGTAAACAAGTTTAGGATACATAAACATGCTTATAATCCTTCACCAAATTTAAAACTTTCTAAAAGTAAGACTACAAATAAAAAAAATGAAATCAGCAATTGAATGATGCTATAAGAAAAATTGCAATTACTTTAAGAATCAGAACAGCAGCAAAACGACGATATTCTATCCTTTCTCCATGAAGCCAGTCCAAAGCATTTTTTATCTGAAAAGAAAGAAAAGATTGTCAGTAAAGCCATCTAACATAGGTTTTCAATAAACTAGACGGAGAACCAAACCTGTCGCTCTACTTCATCCGCCGTCATTGCCCCTCCGGCCCTCACTAGGTGGCCCAGTACCTCACTGGCGAGTACCAGGACTTCTGGATCCCGCTTTACTTCAAATAAAGTCCGCATATAACCAGAGAGCTTTGAAACCTTGGACGCACTTTCTCCTAACGCCACATCAATCAACTCATTTATGGCCCGCAGAGCCCCTAAATTGTCAGCAACTTCATTGCTCTCTAAAAGATTAGCAATCTTATCATAAAACTGATCCATGCAACGAGAAAAAGCTTCTCCACCAAGATCACGAGCTGCTTCCTCAACATGTTTCTTCAGGGAAACTGCAGCGCCATCCTATATCCAACAAGAAGAATGGCTCAAAGAACATATACAAAAAGTTCAAAAGGTAACTGAGATCAGAATAAGTAATTGATATCAGTTAGCGGTAACTGATAAAAAGAAAAGTGATCACGAATGGCAGAAACTTGTTTGTATTCAAGTTTAATGTGGAAGGCAACATCTAGAGGAGGCTTCAAATCTTATTTGTTCAAATCCTAGAGATAGCACATTATTACACGGTCAGTGGTCAACTATGTACAACATCTTTCACTGGGAAGATCTTCACAGTCAACGAGATGAATCTTTGGCACGGAATAGAAATTACATAGAAGAAAGAAGCCCAGAGGTTCAGCTACCTGATCTCTAACCTAAAGCAAATTAAAGAAGAAAAAACGAGATCCCCTTCGACAACTCGCATGCAACCAATCGAAAGGAAGTCCAGCAGTAGAAGAAAACAACTCCGGCATCATATCATAAGCACAAAACAATTTCGAATCCCGATGGAAAGAATCGACCAGGCAATGGAGATTCGAGGGGAAGGGAGACGCAAGGAGGAAGCTAGGGATTCGGAGCAGAGGGTTGGGACCTTTGGGGTGCCCCTCGTGCAGAGGTCGGCCAGGATGCGGTTGAGGGCGTCGGCAGTGCCCCCCACGGAGGCCGCGCCGCCGTAGCGAATCGACGCGGCGCCGGAGGCCATCGGCCTTAGACCGCTCCGGCGGGCATGGCGTCCTCGAAGACAGCGGGGGTAGAGGGAGAGAGAAACGGGGGTGTGGTCTGGGCAAGGGTTTTGCTCGCGGCGGAGCGTTTGGGAGTCGGCGTTACCAACTGCGGAGGATCCAATGTGAATAATGGAAATAAATTCGGTGACATGGGCCGGCTCAACCCGGTAACCTTTAAGCCGGTCCAGACACGGTCTCAACCCAAGCCGATAGACCTCGATCGAGCCGCCCTAATGGGATTTAGCCCTGCAAAAGAAACGCACGAGATCAGCCATAATATAGTTTTCTTTTACGACCAAAATAATAATAAAAACTTCTATTAAGAAAAAAAAGAAGAATACAATATGTGCTCCACAAGAAGAAGAAAAAAAATACTAAAAGAAGGAGAATAATGAAAAGTAATCGATCAACGTTTAGAATAATGAAAAGCAATCGATTATGATGATACGAAGAGAGTACAAACAGATAGCCTTGGATGTTTTTGTTACCATCAATTAATTACATAAATAAACATTAGGTAATATTAGGTTATCATTAAGATTTTTTTGTAAAATGCATTCATACTACCGACCTGAACTTTGCCAAGGAGCATGGATCTATCACACTCTTAAATGGGAGTCTAAGATGATAAGAGTTGATGAGTTAGTGAGTGTGAGGTAAATTTGTCGATTAGAATTTTCGACTCTTAATGATAGATCACTAGCGTATCATTGCTTTAGGCGTTCATAATAACAAGACAAGATTTTGAACATTCAAAATGAATCTATCATTAAAAAACTATTGATAAAAGCCATAAGCATGACTATATAAATTCTTTCTAAAATTTTCACATTCCCTTGGCTAAGTAGTATTTACCAACTCATCAAAGTAATTAAAAATAATACTAAGCTTGTTTTAGCTATAAAGAACAAAAGGATATTAAATAAAGGAGAGTAAAGGACAGATTCTAATGCAGACAATTCCGAGAACTAATGGGGTGGGAATTGAGGCACATTTGGGCCAATTGGTAGACACTGCGGGTTTTCATGTGTCCTTCCTCTCTTTTAAATTGTGACGTCGTGTCGCTTTTCGGATCATTACCAGGGAAGCAGTCGGAACCCTTCGTCTACTCGTCGCTCGCAACAAAACACGATTGCCGTTCCTTCGTTTCTGATCGAATTCATTTTGAGTGCCGGGCTGGAAGCATGCGGCAGCTGCAATAGGGGGAAGAGGCTGACACCAGTTCTTGATGTAGCAGTTGGGCAACCAAAGGGGCAAAAATGAGGTGAAAGATGCCAACAACTACGAGCCAACAAAGTTTAGGGTTTTGCATGACGATGAAGCAAAATAGGGCTTCTCTGCTACCGGAATCATCAAACTTGTCCCCGCGACGGGATCACATTATATCGCTTCAGGGCTGAAGGAATGAAGAGCTTCAAGGGTCAATTCGGTCGAAGGAGAGGCTGGTTCTTCTTTTTGGCGCTCTTTCGGCTTTTGGCACATAAACTGTTCTGCTGATGCCCCTTACGCTTCTGGAATTAAATCCTTGGTAATTATATTTGTATTCTACATATAATTCTTTTGGGATAGCTGCAAATTTCTGCTACTTCGACCATGTTTGGTCTCTGCTCGTAGCTCTATTTGGTTCTCCAAATCGCTTCATGTACACATTTTTTCTTTTTTTTTAGGGTTCTCATCTCCATTTAAGTGGTCAGATTGCGTCATGTACATAATTTATTTTAAATTCCCCTGGTAATTAGCAGTCGTTTTTGTTCAGAATTTATTCTTTTAAATATTATTTGTTCCAGTCACATTCTTCTATATGGTTGCATTTTCGACCTTTCTGCAGTAAAATTTGAATTCAGAGATGTCTGGTTTTCTTAGATGGAAAAAAGCTTACATTTTGGTAGCTACCGTGAAGTGCTAGATGAGAACATGATCCAGAACTTTTCTATATGCACAACACATGGAATGTGAGTTTATCCTACATTATATACAGATATCTTCTTATGGAGCCAAAAGACATGAGTGTGAAAAGTTAGATTTCTTCTTTTTATTTATGGCAAGTAAAGATCATATGATGGAGCCTACTTATTGTGCTGCACCAAGTCTTCTTCTCTTTCTGTATAAGCATCCATAACACAAGAAAACATGTATGTATATTAAAATATACATGAATCACATAAATTTCTTTTCATTTTGTTATATTATGTCATCCACCCCATCTGTTTCCGGTCCTTACTTTTGTAATGATATGATATATTGCTTCTTCTAATGATAGGGAGAGGACGGAGACTTAACTTGTACAATTCTCCTGGGGATCGGAAAATACTTCGAGGTAGAGGAAAGTAGCAATTGAATGGAGCCAAATCTGGAATACAATGCCACAGGAATCAACCGGAAGTGATATCGGGAAGGCATGCTTCTGAGGTCACCACTCATCGAGACTTGGGAATATGTCCATGGAGCAGACGTACAATCACCGAATGGTCCTGAGTAATATATAGTCATTGCCAAGTTTTGAGCAGGACATCACTGAGTTGGTCAGTCTTGGCACAAATTCTATCTCAGCAAATGCTGGTGTTAATGGAGAATTTCATGGACCAGCTGAAGTATGGCTAATTTTAGAATTTTGGTTCAACAAGTACATCAACATAAGAACAAAAATCTTTGGTGATGGACGAATGTTTTATCTTTCCCTTCTTTTTTCTGCCTGATTTTGAGCACTAAATCCAGAATTTTAAGAAAAAATTTGACACCTGCTGCGTTACTACTTCCAGGGGTTTTGAATAACAATGTGTTGCAAAGTGTCATTGGAGAAGATTCTCTGAATCCATATGATTATAGAAAATATTTATTGTCTTTGTACACATTGTGTCATTTGAATTTGATGGTGACCTGTTCACGGAGTGGTTCCATAGTCAGGGTGGGGTAGTTTGCCTCTTTGATGGTGCTGCTTTAGGCGTGTCTCTCATGGGGAACACACTGAAAGATGGAAGGCTCCTATAATGTAGTTCTAAGGAGGGCAAGAGTTTCCTCCGAAGTTGGCTCTGAAGCTTGTTTGGATATTCTATTGGCCTGTGATATTTTTAACGAAGAGTTAGAGCTGTCTTTCTAGTATCGATATGATGATGTCAGATTTTGGTTGTTCATCCAAAATGGGAGGATGGATCCAACCTGGTTCCTTTTTCTCATGCATTAGTATTGTAGGCTTTGGGAACACCTTAAGTCTGGCCAGGAAGGAAGCTCTCCAGAGATCGTTGGAGCACCATGGAGAGCACGTTGGAGGTGGATTTGTAAAACAGAGGTTTGCCAAGTGGAACCTCCTCCGATGCTCAAATCATACTATGTCTGAAGAAAATGAAAGCTCATAAGCTAGAGAGATTATTAGGGTTCAGATAAGGTTCCAAAAAATTTCCTTTTTTATGAGGAGATGCTTTTATAGTGTCAGGAAAATAGCAACATCGTTGGCAAAGGTTCATCAAATCCATACGTTTACAAAGAAGTTCTGATGTAGATTGTGCCGTTTTGATGTAGTGATGACGTGTTAGTGGAGTGGTTCCATAGCTGAAGCGGGACAGTAATGCCACTATTGGTGGTCTCTCTCACTCGGGTGACGGAATCTACAAGCTGTGAACTGGGTTTGGTTAGCTCAGCCTTGCCAACCTGCTCCCAGTCTGAACCGTGCTGCTGTTTGTCGATTTGAGTTGTGCCAACCTGAATGGTGCTGACTTGAGTTGTGCCAGTCTGCATCAGGCACTGTGTACTAGGTCGATGTTGTGATAGCTAATGGTTGAAGAGGATGGTGTTCATCACATGTTATCCTATTAGCATGGATTATTTTCCCACATCATTTGCATACATTTTTAGGATTTGAGAATGAAAGTCTTGTTGGTGCAGCTCTGAAGAATACACAGACTAGCAACAACTTTCGTTTTAGGACTTGTATCTGTAGATCAAATATTGAGATTGAGGAATTTGTTAATTTCATGTTTCAAGAAATTCTGCAGGTCTGTTTGTTAATGATTATAACATAGAAGATGGTTGCAATCCTGAGTCCGCCCTTGAAATGTAAACTCAGCATATTCTTGATTTACTGGAATTAGGTCATATCAAAAGTCATTCAATTGGAGAAATTATTTGTGATGCACAGAACAAGTTTGTTTTTTGTTGTTGAGCTTTGTACAAGGTAATATCTTTATTTTAACTAAAAGCATTTAAATTTCTTATTATAGTTTCCCTTAAAGATTCTTAGGTCTTTCTCTTCTTCTCTTTATGCTACTCATTCTAGTGGATGCATCTCGTCTGAGGATTACATATTTATGCTTTGACAACGGTTTATAGGTCCAAGTGGTGGATGGCTAGAAAATAATATGTAAAAGTTTGTATAGCTGAGATCAAAATTTAGGCATATGTGAGAACTGTTTATTTGCAGGGATCATTCACATTTGATTGATGCTATAGGTAACATGAATGAAGCTGGCAAAGGTATCTTGCTCTGTACAAAGAATGGTTATCTCATGCTGATGATGATTGATGCCCAAGGTGAATACAGATTTAAAGGACGTTATGGCACATACATTATGGAAAAATACTGCTTACAAGATTATATCAAGATCATTCATTGTTGACATGGGTAAATTTCTTCTTGTTTTAAGCATACGTTTATAATTTGTAAATTTTCACACTTGTTGATACCTTATTTCAATGATTCTTAAAAGCAAATACTCTGCATAAAAGATTGACTCTGTTAATGTATTTTGTTTGTGCTTGGTGATCAAATAATGTCTATTGGTTTGGATGAAAACTGATGCTTTTTTTTTGTTGCCTTCACATTTATGGTCATGATATGTTTCAGAGTTAATAGAAATTTAATTGGTATCACCAAAAATGTTTTTAAAAAGTTAATTGATGCAGTTTTACTACCCAAACACATAGTTTTTGTGTTGTGCATTGTCGAAAACTTACTGGTACTTCTTTTGAACTAATAAATTTCTTAAATTGTTTTTTCTGCTTGTTCGGTTCATTTGTGTCGTTTTAAGGGGATGATAATGTTTTACTCTTCGTTCAATCAGCATCTTGTTTTTTTTTTTATAGGTTTTTCAGACATGTGTAATATTACAAATTGACTGACCTTTTACGAGTAGGTGTTGTGCATCATTTGTAGGTGGAAGATAAGTATTTGAAGATTAGTTTGTTATATTTTAGGACAATTTACCTATAAATTGCAAAAAAAAAAAAAAAAAAAAAAAAAAAAAAAAAAAAAAAAAAAAAAAAAAAAAAAAAAAAAAAAAAAAAAAAAAAAAAAAAACATGAATATAGATCTGAACCTTATGGCCAATCTCTGAGTGAAGATGATGTGTGTTCATCAATTAGTGAGATGCATGTAGGCCTAACCATGGTTCTGATTTCGGTTTGAATTATTGGTTTCAAAATCGATAGTGTTGATTCGTTGATTTAGATTGATTAAAAAAATTAAAAAGGATGTTGATTCCGATTGATTAAAAAATTAAAAAGGATTATCAAAATTTGAATTTATGTCCTTTGACTCTAAATTTGATGTGTTAATAATCATTGCACCATATAATTCATATTTGTCTCTCTCTTTTTTCGTTAGCTTGAAATTGAATCAAAATGTCAGTTTCAATTTCAATCATCTTTGGAACTAGCTGAATCATTGACTTAATTCGCATTAAGGACAGGTTCAAATCATAATTAATTACGACACAATAATAAAGATAACAAGCATGTTTCTTTTGAATCGTTAGTCTTAGCTTGGTTTTGCTTATAGTCAGCAACGTGTCTTATGTCTTTTATATGAAAAAACATGTCTTCCACTGTAACATAAAAACCTAACAATAAGCATGAGAAAGCTATAAAGTGCATACAAAAAAAGAAAAAAAAAATCCGAGCTATAAAGGGCATATAAAAACAATCCAACATATTTCAAGAAGCTATAATGGTTGTTTAATCAATGTTAGAGATGACATACTTAATGGATAACCCTTATCCACCAAGTATGGTCAGACCCAAATGCTGTTTTGTCTTCTGAAAACAACACATGGTTTTCTTGACTGCCACTTCATGATCCCCATCAAAGGCTATATATATTATAGTGTTTTCAAAAACCTAAATAATTAATTATTTTTACTCAATAACCTATAACTTTAACTTTATCCTGAACTTATTTTGTTTTATTATATATATATATATAGATATTCTTTCTGTCATACATATTTTCTCTTGTGTGGCAATTTAGAGCTTGGCACATCAATCATTGCCTGATCCATCAGAACTTAGCTATGATGATTGCCAAACTTTGGACCACTTCAAGATCATGCTGTCCCAATCAAAATAATTAAGATCATGATTACATAGCCTTTCCTAGTGAATCTGACATAAAGTCTTCCCCTTCACCCTTGTAGGATCCAAGTAATCTCCTTTGTCATCATGCACTCAGAGCACAGTGTATGTGATCTGGAGATTTCTGAAGCCCACTGAAATATATGGCAAGCGGCCACCAATCATATGGCGAAGCCAAAATTCCATGTATATCCCTCCCGAATTAGCTAAAACTCCGTCAATTGACCATTAAAGTTGCAATATTGAAACTCTTTGATTATAGTAATATATGGTACAGAAATTTTCTTCGGACAGTAATGACGTTAATAATATAAATCCGAACTAACAACTGCTAATCATGATTGATAAAGGTTAGCCCGAGTGTTTTGCATGACCATTAATGGTAGGTGTATATATGAAAGATTAATATTGGGGACAGAAATTTGTTATTTCCAACTTTAGACATGTAAAAACCCCGAAGAGGAAAAGTGTCATTGCATTCCTTCTTTCTTGCTTAGCTTTGAAGATATATTTTTAACTTCACGTTGGGAGATTATAACTGCTTCAGATCAATATGAGATCAAAATCTGCCTTCACCACTTAACAAAAAATGATGATTTAGATTAAAAATACCATTCGTATCGAGTGGTATGTAGCGATCTGTCAACAAATCGGTATGCAGACCACCTGCTATCGGGTCGTATCAGCTTGATTGTCGTGAGAGAAGAAGAAGCGTAGAGGGAGAATAGGGAGAATCAAGAGAACCTCAATATTTTTTAATCTAATATTGTCATTCTTCATCAAAGGTCGAAGGTGTCTGTGGCCTTCGATGCCTTTGTCAAATGTCTCAAATGAGTAGAAGACCGATCTTTTCTTTGTCTAATGTGATGAGAAGAAGAAAAGAATATGATGTCGTTGAGGCCGCATTCGTCTTTATATATATATATATATATATATATATTAGGTTTATCAAGAAATAAGGATGAAAAATATGTAATAATATTTTACATTTAATATTTATTGATCTAATTGTGTTGTTCCACCGTCACAATCTTTATACCGAGAAACCTAGATATTATGGTCCAACATTATGAACATACAAGAGCAAAGGTTGTGATCCAGGTGGGCCCACATCGAAGAATAAGAATCTTGATAAAATTCAAAAACGTATATATCAAAGATAAAGCTTTGTGGAAATCCTCAGATGGAGGTGTGATCCACCAGGTGGGGCCACATCAAAGAATGTGCATATAGTAGTGGGAACTAGCCGAACATGTGCATAGGGACGAGCCAATTGCTTCGTGGGGCCCTCCCGAAGAGACAGGAGGCTGATTCGAGGGGAGGAGAACAACTTCGTATGGACCTCAACTTGTGGGACCCACCGTGCAGGGAGGAGGGTCATGTCACCACATGGACGTGTGACCCATCGGTGGGCTCCGGAATCCCACCACTCATGCATGGGGCGAAGATAAAGAAAAGCTTCTTTATTTGACCCACAAACCTCTTCCTCTCCCTTCCTTCTCGGAAGGATGACACGAGCCAACCCTAATCACAAATCAAGCTGTATATATATATGCTTCACATACCTCGAGACAAGTATACATCATGTTTCTTTTGTGCTGCGCTCCATACATCGCATGTGCTACACAAACCTCTCCACCAAGAGTTCTTCCGATCAACAGTTCGTTCCCAAACTAGACACGAAAGAGGGAAAGCATGGAGGGATAAAGAGAGATGATAGTCTCAGTATGTCCAACGCAAACATTCGTGTTTCAGTCTAAGCTTTCACTTTAAGTCGTCAATAATGTATGAGCTTCTTTTCTTCTAAAGATTTCTCTCTCTAAAGAACCATAATTAGATTCGGTTGCTATTTCTATAACATGATTTCTCAGATTTCAATATGATAAATCTATTAAAAATGATCATGAGGATTGGAATCACTAACAGATCACACACACACACACAGAGTCGTATAGATTAAACAAGCATTTAGATGACGTAATTCAACCCAGAGCAGCTGAAAGGTAACTCACAATCCCCAGGAAAAAAAGAGAGGTTGTGGGTTTCTGAAGTACGTTAACATGGAGCTGGATGTGCGATGGGATTAAGGAAGAGACCAGGCTTCGGTGCTGCATCACTGTCAGCTTCGGAGCCATTAATCCTCTGGCAGGACGGGCACAGCGCGAGGGTGGCCGCCGGGATCTGCATGTACAGCGGCGACGACGCTGAGAATCTGAGAGACTTCATCTCCTGCAACTCCTTCCGTAGCCTCTGGTTCTCCGCGGTCAGCTTCTCGTAGCACCTCCTGAGGATCTCGCAATCCACCTCTGTCTGCTTGAGCTTCGTCCTATAACCAAAACATGGATAGAGGAGATGGATACAATGAGAGAGCAATAGATCTGTGCAAGGAGCTACGATCGCTGCGCTCACACCTTGCTCTCCTGTTCTGGAACCATACTTCCACTTGCCGCGGCCGGAGGTTTAGCTGCTTGGCCAAGGCTTGCTTTTGTTTCTGATCAGGACGAAGATAACAGATGGAAGCTAACAGAGGAAAGCACGAACAGTCCATGTAATTACGTCGAACACTTACAGGATTAAGGGAGGTGTGCTCCTTGAACCTGTTCTCCAACATGGCGGACTGCTCCTTCGTGAGCCTAAGTTTCTTCCTGACACATCCGTTGTCCTCCTCATCCTCCTCCGCTTCGTCGCTTCCGACATCCTTCTCCCTCAAAACGATCGTCGCATGCGGAGAGGAGAAGGACGAAACCGCGCTACGAGAAGACGACGCCGGCGCCGGTCGAGACTCCTCTTTTGCTTTACCAGTTTCAGCGTAGGCATCGGTGGAGAGGGTTAAGGTAAGGGATGGCTGGTCGGAGGCCAAGTTCGTGAGCGGCGAGCACGGCTCTCGTGGCCGGAGATGTTCGGCCGACGTTGTGGTCGTCGGACCGACGCCCGGCCCGAGGGAGAGGGCAGTCTCACGGATGTCTTGTGAGTTGTTTATGTCCATGTCTAGAGCTCCTCTCAGATCTCTGCCTCTTCCGCTACTGGTTCTTGTTTATATTGCTTGAAAGAGAGAGAGAGAGAGAGAGAGAGAGAGAGACGGTGGCGATGGGTGTCAGCAAAAGGAAAGAAAAGAAAGAGGAAAAATGGAATGGAAATAGAACCGAGTATGGACTATTGGGAAAAACGTATGGCGTGGGAGTCTATCTGAAAAAAGGATAACTGTGGACAAATGTGACGATTTAACTCCTAGCTATAGAAATTTTAGGCAGGTCACACTTGTTCGGGTGTGACCTTATTCTTATTTTTATTTAATATTATTAATAAAATACTCATATGTAAAATAAATATGGGAAAAAAAACGTTTCATATCATTAAAAATCAAAAGAATCGAAGGACATATATTAAGTTTGATATATGCCACAACAATTTAAAATTATGAGTGCCAAAATTGTTGTAGGTCAAATGATAGTTGACTTATCCTTGTAGATAAGCTAACACGATGAATCCCCCCCATACGTGAGTATAAAAAAAAGAGATACTAGCAAAATATTCATTAGACTTGACTCAGATAATATATTAAATCATAATTTGATTTATCCTTACAATTAAAGGGAAAGAAATGATCAAACAACCCACGATATATATATATGTGTGTGTGTTTGGTGGGATGAATTCTGTAGTCTTTATCATTGAAGTGATATCACAAAGTCGTCAACCAATGATGCGATGATTAAAACCCCCAAGGATTAGTTGTGTAGCCCTCCATAAAGGCCACACATGAGCTGTTGCCTCGCTGCAAGGAGTAATTGCAAGCTGCAACCTCACACTGTGGTAGAGATATGGGGCTCATGTAGCTGTGCTCCCTCCCTTTGTCTGGTCTTTCTTTGGCTTGTGGCGGTGGAGACCAGGGAAGGACCGATGGAATTAACATCCCAAGTTTAATTTCCTCTCTCTCTCTATATATATATATATATATATATATATATATATAGCAAAGGAGTTATGCACCCCCGACCTCCCTATCTTGCATGCATGAGAGAGAGAGAACGGGGTGGTGAAATTTTTACAAGGACAGTGAGCTGGATGTCCTCTCTGTCCTCCACTCTCGCGGGAACTAATAATTTTTGTTGATGAAATGTAGAGTTTTACCACTTTAGCATAAACCTCAATAAGAAAATATTCTTAAAGTCAAGAATGATTAAAAATAAAAAAAATTTACTAGCCGTAAATGGGTGGGTAGAAACTGTACATAGAGCTTTTTAAATAGAGTTTAACCTTTTGTATTTCTTGAATCATTTTGATCTCTTAAATCCATGAGCATTAAAAGGGTGTTGCTAATTACACTCCCGGCGAAAGAAAGAGTAGAGGATACAAATATCAAGCAAACACTTTAGTATCGACATCATTTGATGACTCTCTAAATTGCTTTTTTTTGTTCCCAGTCAAATTTGATTCTTAAGTACGATCGAACAAAATAAGGGATGGATTTGATCAATTTTATAATAATGAATTGGCAACCGACTTATCACACTAACAAATTCAAAAAAATATTATATATATATATATATATATAACAAAATATTAAAATATAATATATTATTCATAACAAAATATTGTTTTTGGGCTATTAAAATATAATATAGCTGGGTGTAAACCTACTAAAAATAAGTCTAAAATTTTAGAAAACTTTTGAATTGGTCCCAAATGGACAAGATATGATTTTTTTTCTATTTTTAAAAATTTAGATGATAATTTTATGATATTTTCTTGATAAATTTAATTTTTTAGGGGTCAAAATTAGTAAAAAAACTATTTTAAAGACTTAAAAATAAAAAATAATGGTCATATTAATAAATTATATATATTGTCTATTTTAAATCAATCCAAGTTTTGGGTTGGTTCAACTAATTGAATTGAATAGTTTGATTCAATTTGAAAAGATGGGAGAAAGAGGATACACGTTTTTAAGGGGACAAGAGAAAATAGTGACTGAGCATTGCTTAGCCCTAAATTTTGAAAATTTAAGGCTCTGAAAAGAAAAAAAAGAGTCACCAACTGAGAGTTTCATAAAATAAGGATTTTTTTAGAAAATTTATCCATATATATATATATATATATATATATATATAACCTTAAGAACAACCATAATATGTCTTATTGGAAAAACAAAAGAAAACGATTATTTAATAATCACTGCTATGAGGTATTTAATTTTAAACATTAGATCTAAAGGTTCAAGACAAAATGATGCTTACTAAATCTACAACCCAACCCTCAGAGTCCAAAATAAAATATACGCTTTCTAGTAGCATTAGCAGTGGCTGAAACCTCTGTCAAACAACTATGATCAAGACAAAATGATGCTCACTCGATCTACAACCCAATCCGGAGAGCGTACATTTTCTTGTAGTACTAACTGTAGTTGAAACATCTGTCACGGAACTACGATCAATTGTTGATACACGATGGATTCCTCAGCCAAGTAGTGATCGAACTGATAAGCTTCCTATCATTCTCTCCTACCACTAAAACATTGGGAAGATGCATATTTGAGTCAATTAATTACCAGATACATGCATATTCTTGAGTCAGTCAGCGAAACATACCAAGATAGATACTGCAACTTCGATGCCACCGGACAAATCGATGGCCAAATGCATGATTAGAGCCACAAACAACGAGGAAGTGCTCATAAACTAAACCTAATCACATCGGATTATGACAAAAACTAGTGGAAGCTTTTCGGACGTCATCCCGTCCCTCGAACCAAGTTGCCGAGGGGGCAAAGCTGGCGCCGAAAGCGCGACGTGTCGTGACATGTCAGCACGGTCCCGCCAATGATTTGCTATCATATGAAGTGGTAGGCGCAATCATGGAGCTCGTATGAGGTGAGATCCCAAGAAAAGGATGGGGGAGGATAAGAGGAGTTTGGATTGGAGAGCACAAGCACATGAAGTTTCTGTGTCTGTTCTCGCCCACTTTTTCCTCTTGCAGACGTGTAGTCTGCAAACTACAATGAGTGCCCACTTTGTTTCTTGTCTTTCTACTGGAAAGTGAATGCACAAAGAGTGTCGATAAGTGCTTCGATTGCGTCACGAATACTATTCTTTGAATCAGGAAGAGATATTAAAAGAAATATGCGTGAAAAAATGGACTATATGGTCTTAAAGACTTGATTAGGTGACGATGATGCTACGTTCTAATTTAAATTTTTAGCATTAGAGTATGAGGTTGATGATTAGTCTTGATGTAAAACATAGCAACCAAAGATAATCTTGACATAGTTTCGTTTTGATTTGAATTCTTAAAATTTCAAGGTGAGTGGTATATCTGATGTGCCATGAAAAATATTATCGTATAAAAAAAATTAGAAAAATAGTCTTAACTTCATTTTCACTTGAATTTCTATGACTCTTAACATGGAATTGATGGCAGAGTACATATATAAGAACTGATCCATAATATAATTGATATCTTATTGCCATATATGGTGGTGGTGGTCATGGACTAGTTCTATTTTGACTTTGACTTGAATTCTCAAAATTTTCAGCTATAAGAATACCATAATATAAAAATAAAAAGAAAAAAAATTAAATTTTATTTTGAATTGACTTTCTAAAATTTACAAAAAGGTATTTGAGTCTTGTGGACAAGAATGATGTGAGTCGAGTCTGCACATTAAGATACCAGCAACTTTCGAATTATATTGACAGCATTGATCACTGCTTAGATGTTTGCTAATTGCTATAAGTGCTTGGAATGCATTGATTATATCCGGTGAACTTATGTTAAGGTAAGATAAGGTTATTCCATACGTTAAGATTCGAAGTTAACCTTTGTTTGAGTTTGAATTTATCATAAGCTTGGTGTTGGGAGATAAGTGGGTTTAGCAGGGTGTCATGTAAAAAAGTATGGTAGTGACATACTCGACAAAGACATGTCTGATGCTTAAGTGAGTAATTTGAAAGAAGAGTGATTTAGCCTAATTCATAAGATAACAATGGTTTAGCCTTGGAACGAAGCAATCTAGGCTAAACCATAATATCTTAGGTTAATGTGACATTTTAGTAAAACATAATATTTCGTCATGTTATCCATTTGCCATTTCCTCTTATCAGTTAAAAGAAGATTAAGGTATAATCCCACAAGCAATACATCTTCGTTAGTTCCAACTCTCACGTGACCACATTTATTTGAATAACATATCAATCGACAATACATCTTTCTAGTTTCACAAAATATCACGCTCATTTCTCAACTCCATTAACAAAAACTTAAATTTTTTGGTGGATTCTTTTGTGTAACATGTTTTCCACTATAAACTGAAGGGTTAACTATAAATTATCCCTCGTAGTTAGTTGTCTTTAGCGTCTCAATTTATATACTTTAAAAAATTACATTAACATCTCTATAGCTACAAAATAAAATAATTAAAGGATTTAAATAAAAGGTGGAAAGATAAGCAAGCTAAAAAAATATAAATATATAAATAATCACGTACTTGTTTTAAAATAAGATTGATAAACTTATTTATCTCATATATGATCCAATTAGAAACTAACGATGGTAGTCTCAGCGAAAACATCTTGACTATGCTTATGATCAAATTAAGTTTTATTACATAGGCTATTGACTGACTATGCTTACGAGTCAGCTCAACTTGGTCCTGCACAAAAAGTGCAAGTCCTTCTTGGAGAATCAATGTGGAGAATAGTTGTAAAAAACTAGCATGAGGCATGAGCGTAAAGAGCCACTATGGAGAGCTGGGGAGCTGGCATGAGGATTGATTTGGGAGCTAGCATGGAGAGCTTCCTGCCTATGGAGGGAGCAAATTGATTTGGTCAAATTAAGTGTTATTACATAGGCAGTTGACTGATTATGCTTACGAGTCAGCTCGGCTTGGTCCCACACAGAAAGTGTAGATCTTTCCTGAAGAGTCGACGTGGAGAATAGTTGTAAAAAACTAGCTTGAGGCATGAGCGTAAAGAGCCACTATGGAGAGCTGGGAGCTGGCATGAGGATTGATTTGGGAGCTAGCATGGAGAGCTTCCTGCCTATGGAGGGAGCAAATTGATTTGGGAAGATGGACCATCTTGTTTGTGGAAAAGTCATCTCGCAACTCCTTAACCGAGTCATGGATCCTACACGATATGTCGGCATCAGGGGAGGTCTCGATGTGACCCTTTCGATGCTTAAGTCAGAGGATTGGGGAAGGAGTGAGTTAGTTGTATTCAAAAGAGTATAGTATTTTTTCACCTACCCTTAGTTTTGCTTGGGGCTTAGTTTTTATACTTGAGTGCCTAGCAACGAGGACGAGGATTAGTAAAGGCCCCCCCCTACCCTGTTCATCAAGTGCTATTGATGGAGATGACTTACCAGCTTACCAGTGCATCTCCTGAGGCTAACGTTGGCACAGAGCCATTGAGATGTCGTTTCCTGTCCGTCTTCTTATCCCTTTTAGTCAAGCAGAGAATGGTCCATTCTTCATTCATCCAAAAAAGGGGGTGTAAGAAAGGTGAGCGATGCTGTCGACCATTAATGTGGGGGTATGACTATTTCTTCAGAGAGTATAGTGTTTTTTCGCTTATCCCTGTTTTGTTTGGGGCTTAGTTTTTATACCTGAATGCCTAGCAACGAGGACGAGGATTAGTGAGGGTCCCCCCTACCCTGTTCGTCAGGTGCTATCGATGGAGATGATTTACCAACTTACCAGTGCATCTCCTGAGGCTGACGTTGGCACAAAGCCATTGGGATGTCGTTTTTTGTCCGTCTTCTTATCACCTTGAGTCAAACAGAGAATGGTCCCTTCTTCAATCATCTGAAAAAGAGGGCGTAAGAAAGGTGAGCGATGTTATCAACCATTAATGTGGGGGTATGACTATTTCTTCACCTGTGATGTCAACGAGAAATAACTCTTGTGGGCTCTTATAGAAAAATCGGGACAGATAGGGTTGGTTCATAGGTTGGGTTTGGTGGGAGCTTCCCATATTTTTGCTTAGATGGCATGGTCGATTCTAGTGGTTGGATGAGTTGAAGGTGACGGTACTTTTCCTATCGCTAAGAAAACAACAGCCATGCTCACCATGTAAATGTCGTGTGTTGTATGCTTAGCTTAAAAGGAACGTCAAGTAAAAACAAAAAGAAAAAAGAAAAAAGGGACAAAAGCATGTTACTGTTAAGAGGGCAACATTTGGTTTTGCCTACCAGCGATGAATTCTTGGGTGGAAAGTAGGATTGGTATTGGAAGAGAATATTAGAAATGATTTGAATGTGAAAGGTATTGTAAACAAGATGATGATATGATGGCCAATGATTGATCTTACCATTCTAACCAAATCATTTGTGTCTGACTTTAGAGGATGTGATATGATGCTAATCGCTTATGTTCAAGTCGTGCCAAGAAACTCTAAAATATATTATTCTTCTCCTTCATCGTTACCATCAAATTTAATTGGCCTTAGACTAGTTATCACTACATCACCAAATTTGATTGACCTTAGATTATGTAATGGTAAACATGATTTTTTTGAGAAGCTCATATCCACTGTGTGGATCTTTAGCACACTTGCAGTCTTTTGGAAGGTTGAATCCATATCATACCAATGTCACGTTGTTCATTATAATCGGGTTAATTATATATTATTTTTTTATAATTAATTTTTTTTAGTATTTCAATCTTCCAAATATTTGTACAATCATCATCAATCCATCAATTTGACTACAACCAACATCAAGCACACATAATATGTGTACATATAGAAACAAGTAGATCGATCGCCATATAAGAACATTTCTTCATAGTCTGAAAAATCTAGATGAAATGTGTACAATGTCAAAAACGACAAAATATAAATAGGAAGTAATCAAAAATCAAGAACGAAAAAAATCCATGTTAAATTTTTCTTACCGACTTTTTGAAAATCTCTAGTACTTATTTGGAGGTATCGATAGTCACAATATTATTAAAATTATCTTCATTCGGATCTTGATAGATGAGTCTTCTCCTTCCTCCTCGAATCTTTCAAAACTTGTTTTTGACATGCCATCAGAGTGCTCATTGTTTTTAAACTCTCTTCGTAGCATTCCTTTGGCACCTTTCATATATCTTGACATCTAAATAATATTTTCATTTGGAATTTATGGTGAGACAAGGAAGTTAAATTTGTATAATACTAACAATTTCAATCATGGACCTAACATCAATTTAAAAGAGAAGAAGAGAGAAGAAGAGAGAAGAAGAGAGAAAAAGAGTGACAGATTTTGCCGGAGAAGATAACAACTTTCTTGTGAAAATAATCCCATAGTATCCCTATTAAATACATCTCTTCATTTTTATATACAAGTTCATGTTGTCTTTTCTGAATACAAGAGGAACAAGAAAATTAGATTTGAAGTACATAAATAACTGCAATATCGAGTGATGCAGCTTGTCATCAAGATCAGAGCAATAACACATGAGAAAGGCATGGAGAGAGCAACCACATTTACATTTGAAAGCCACTACATCATTTGGAAATTAAGTAGTTGGGCTTTGAACTAATGGATTGTGTGTGCCAACATCAAAAGGCCTCTAAATCTGTTGTAGTTCCTCTACACCATACTTTTGAGGAAATAATTATTGTTTCTCATGCAGAACCCCTCTAGAAATCAAATAGCTCGAAGCAAACTGATAGAAACTTGAGGGTTTCATCCACAACAAAAGAACCCATAACTTATTTCTTTATTGACTCAGTTATGAAAATTTTAAATCAATAGAACATGTCTTATATGTTCCATCGACTTAAGCTTTTAGAATTACCGTGATTGTTATTCGCATGGCAAATTCATCTATAGGTGCTGTCACAAAATTTTACTAATAACATAAAAAAATCATAATTATTATTGAGAAATTTCCCATAAAAGGTGGTGGGTATTGAAAAATCATAGAGACAGGGATGATGGAAGAGAAGAATAGAGACGCTTGATGATTTAGAACTTTTGTTGATTATCATAAATTACAATTTATCATATCTCCTTACAATTTAGAAGATTTACTTTCAAGTCAATGTTTAAATTTATATTTCGATGGATATATATTATTTTGATTGGACTAATCTATTAGATTATGTGATCTTATCTAATTAGGTAAGATATATTATGGATATGATTGAATTCCGATTATAATTATGGACTAATAGAAAGAAAGTCTAATTATGATTGGATTCTTTAGGAGATGATCTTCATGGAAGAGATTACAAATATTCTATCATATCTCTTTAGTCACGTAAACCCTCTCAATGAGAGATTATAGATATTCTCTTACAAATATTCGTTCATCGCTCATAGAAAAAGGAGAATGCAAGTATAGTTTTCCTTACGTATCGACATTGCTATAATTTTTAAATTTGATGATGATACACTCGTAGTTCAAATAATTCAATTAGAGATTATAGATATTCTCTTATTTCTTTTTTCTTTCTAATTTATCGCTTATAGAAAGAGGAGAATGTAAGTCTAGTTCTCCTTACATATCGACATTGCTATAATTTTTAAATCCGATGATGATACACTAGTAGCTCAAATAAAAACTTTCTGTACACATCATAAATTTAATTTATTATTATTTAATTTCAGATTTTGACATTAAAATTTTTCACATTATATTGATATATTAATAGTTTTTATGCTTATAATTGATATTAGAGATATGTTTGTGAATTCAAATAGTTTACATAACACTTTTCACTCTTGAAAATATATTGTTTAATGTATATTTATAATACCTAAACTATTCGTTTGTATTATCGATCTACTTTTTAATCTAGTTTGTCTTACCATATTGCCTGCAGACGTATTAAAAATTTTCACACAAGGATGATTTTTGTATTTACATAATCGTATTTCTCATCGCAGAGATAGACTAATAAAATCAGCAGGCGATGCACTCTCCCATGGCTCACACTCTACACTTCTTACCGTGCAACTGCCAGCAAGCATGGCTTGCACGTTGAACCCCTCAGGCCTCCTGCAAGATAAACTGATCCGATTAACCATCAAACTTCCATTGCCTGCCATGCTACATCCTGTGTTGCGATCCATCTCCCACCATCAATGCTAAATCCTGCACACCATATGCAGCGCTGTGGTCCATATGGTCGGCATGACGGACGGTCGTTGTTGTTGTGTCGCCGCCAGCGGCGGAACCGAGAGTCCCGGGAGGACTAGTTCGCCGGCCCGCCCCGCCTTTGTCTGACGCCCCATGACAGTGCTGAGAGTGCTTCACATGGAGACTGTCCCACACGGCAATGTCACTGTGGCAGCAGCAGTGAAGTCTTCTGGACTCGAGTCATCAGAATGCAGCAGGAAAGAGCAGCTCCAGTGGCATTTGAATGACCGGGGTATCCTGGATTCCCAGCACTAACGCATTTCTACAAACAGATTGGCTGCGTTGTCTTCGGAAATAGCCAGTTAGGGAGCAGTCAAGAAATCAGCGTCGTCGTTGGACAAGCTGGTCCACCGACCTGTATGCTTGGATTGTTCTAAGACAGGTTTGTGCCATGACCTGTGTGCGCACAGGACAACATGCCATGTCTGCTTCCTTACGTTTCCTGTTGTGGATGATGTCAGAACCCTTTTCTGAGGCCAAGCCGAACAAAGTTTCCAAGCTCCATGAATGCGTCATCTGCATGTCAAATGTAAATCGCAACGGTTGAAACGAAGAAATCATATCTGCATTGTAGGGAAGCTTAAATAGGATCGTCAAACTCCGATATACTTGTGAGCAGTAAAGAAGCATTGAATTATCTGTCATGAATCTTAGATGGAGGAAGATGCAGACGTACAAAGCAGATAAAAGAAGAGTAAACCCAGCTGCCAAAAGTGGACAAGGCAAAATCCCTAAGCTACACAGGTGGAAGAAGCATGCACCAAAACTGGAAATGGCTCCGCCTTCTCAGGTCATGAATTCTTCTTGTGGGAGTGTATGCGTTACAAATTTGTTCTTTGATAATGTGGGATTGTATAATAACATTGCCATTGAAGATGATTTAATTGACTGTTTTGCAAAAGCCCTTCGTTGATTTTTACGTCAACAGTGTCATCGAGTAGTTTCAGGTCTCATAGTAGAAGCATGTCATGATATTTAATGCAGGCATACTAATTCAAAGTTGAATACAAAGGAAAAGATCTGATTCAACCATGTAAAGTCATTAAAAACAAGCTTCTACACATGATTCCTTGGAGCACTTTAAAATCGTGCTCAAGGAAGAAGAAAGAGAAAGAGGGCAACGCACAACCTCTTGATGAAACGAAACAGACATAGAAATATGGTAGGTAGCATCACACGGTCTTTTACGTCACTGGCATCATCTCTCCAACATGCGATCCGAGGATGGCAGAGTAAGGATCCATTTGGGCATGCATGATTGCATCCTGCATCCTGAGTTGCAGATCATTTTGTGGCCACGGCAGGAAACCACGAAATCGTCGAGCCGTTGGATCGCCAGCTCGAGCGTCTCCGCCGACATGTTGGCGAAGCAGACGCGGAACCACCCCGGCTCGTCGCAGTGGCATGAGGAGCCCGGGGAGATGTTTAGCCCCACCTGGTACACCATCGTCTTCCACAGCTCCATCTCTCCTTCAAAGGTGTTGGACTTCAGCAGGTGTCTCATGTCCACCCAGCAGAACAAACCCGCATTGCTATTCAGGCAACCGATGCCGGCTCTCTCGAGTCCACGAACGAGCAGGTCATGCCGCTCTTTGATCCTCCTCCGGTTCTCCACGATGTAGCTTCTTCTGAACTCCTTGTCTGAGAGCAGTGCGGAGAGGAGGTACTGAGTCTGGGAAGAGACGAGCCCAAAGCTCGACATCTTAGTGGCCGCAGCCACCACCGTCTCATTATTAGAGTAGATTGCACCGACTCGGAACCCAGGGAGGCCGAGATCCTTGGAGAGACTGTAGACGAGGTGAACGCGATGTGCCACATTTTTCCGGCCCTGGATGGCCTCCATGACGCTGATGAACCCCGGAGAGTCGAAGTTGGTGCCCGAGTAGACCTCGTCGCTGATGAGATGGATGTCTTTGGTGACGACGAAGTCGATCAGGGTGTCGAGCTCGACCCGTGTCATCGTCGTGCCCAATGGATTGGAAGGGTTGGTCATCAGAACTCCTTTTACTCTCAAGTGAAGCTTTCGTGCCCGTCGATGGGCTTTCTCGAGTGCCGTCTTAGTGATCCGGAAGCCATTGGAGCTTGAACAACGTACGGGAACGATTTCTGCACCAGTTCGCCATTTGAGATCCCTGTCGAAGCTGTTATGCACGTAGTTGTGTGAGATTAATGTACAGTGTGGGTACGAGAATGGAAAATGTGGCAGGTCCCTAGTTCCATACCCCGGGTAGTATGGAGTAGGGAGAAGGAATGCTTCGCCGGGTTCGGCGAGGCAAAATATGAGAGTCTCGTTAGCAGAAGTGGCGCCTGCCGTGAGGACGAGCTTGTGGGGATCGAATTTCACTGTGTTTCGTCTCGACTCTCCCATGAAATCCGCCAGTGCCTGCAAACGTATACGTAGAAGCAGATCGATCAACACAGGGAAGCTCGCTCATTCCCGCACATTTGAGAATAGAGACGGTATCCGATGCTGACCTTCTTGAACTCAGGCAGGCCATGATAATCCTGGAACAGTGCCAGCTCGCGGAACACGAGGACGCCGGCTCGCCTGAGCCCCGTAGCGTCGGGGTGGCTTTCGAGCCACGACTCGATCAGGTCGAAGGAGAGCTGCATGAAACGTGACGTTGAAGATGAAGACTCGGTGGTTATCAGTGAGCATGCCGAGAATTCGGAAATGGGATTCATGACCGTTATCAGACCTGGTTCTCTGCGAGACCCATCTGAATGATGCCGGTGGGGTTCGTCTTGGGATCGTAAGGGTTCTTCTCGTACTCCTGCCACCCCAGGAAGTAGGAGGAGTCCTGTCCATGGGTGTTGCACGCGGCCTTCCTGGAGAGCAGCTGCTGCGGCATTATGGTCCGCTGAGTAGAGTGGGAATGGGAGACTGCTTGGCGAAGAGAATTTGCTGTGGAGGGATTGTTCGGGATGGAAGACATGTCTGCAATTATATAGAGAACGCCGCGGTGGAGATACAGGTGTGGAGAGAAAGAGAGAGAGAGAGAGAGAGCGCGCGCGTCGCCCCATGACGACAAGGAGAACACGAGAGTGATGCTGAACCCACGAATTCGCGACGTACCTCGCAACCGACCTGCCTCGTCGTTGGATGCACACTGCGTCCTCAGTGGGCCCCTGCGGTTCCACCATTGATAAATAAATAGCCTAAAATAACAAATAACTCGGTATATTGCGATTTATCCGCTTTTTTTTAGATCACAATAGAACCGACGGTAGCCCATAACACTTTTTAAGTTGATGGAGTGTTGACCATTAAATAGGTCAAACATTCGTCGTGTTGAAAAGAAAGAGAGATTGCCGTATCGTAATCAACGATCCAATTGCATGCAACATCTTGATTGAATCGGTTGGGTCCAACCGTAATTAAAGATCAACCATTTAATTGGATCCGCCTTATTAGGTTGCAAATGGATCATCCTTAATATTTGATGGGGATTTGATCTTTGACCCATATTGCATCCACGTTGACCACTTATATATATATATATATATATATATATATATATATATATATAATTTATAGGGACTCTAATGTTTGAAATTAATGTTATTTTTCTAAAATAAAAAGAATAATTTAATCCTCTCCAAACACAACTAAAGTTATCATGTGTCCCTATATAGTTGGAGAATATTTAATGGTGTTGATATGAGGTATAAGTATAGTTATTAGAACTGAACCGTTCATCAATTCAGGTAGTCGAATTGATGGGGCTAAACTCATCATATCATAGGTTTAACATTTTAATAAATAAAATATAATTATATATTACGTTAAAAATATTAAAATATATAAATAATATTTTAATTGTTTTTATTATATAGTGAAAGAGAATGAAGCAAAACACGTTGAATGCGTTAGAAAACAACATATATAAGAAGAAGATTTTATTCTCTTTCCATCCCATACACAAAAGAAATATAAAATATATCCAAATATTCTTAACATAAATTCTAATATCTTTAGTTGTAAATAGAAAGTCGAAAACATTTTAGATTTACCGAATCGGTGTGAGGTTTTGATTGTCGATTTGTCAGATTTGACCAATTCGATAGGAACAAAAGGGTTGCTATCAGCATTGATGTATGATTTGTAAGTTGGTCGTGTCAAGTAGAAGAGTCGTCTCTTTCGTCAAATGCCTCCCTCACATGGCACCCAAATTTGCACCGACAAATCGTCCTTACTTGTCGCATCATCTTTGTCGTCGATCTACAGTTTCATATGTGTGCTTTCTTCAGGTGCATGTTTATGGTGAAATTTCCAAATTATATATATGTATAACTAAGCTTCTTTCTAAATTACAAAATTTCTCTCTACATTCTTAAGACAAAATTAAATGTTTGAGACACTGCTTTTTTTTGCCATGTGACAACCAATTTCTATTAGAGATATTTTGATCATTTTCAGAAAAAAAAAATCTGATGAACAATCACAAAAACATGAAAAACTTGAAGGTCTAATAATTAGAGATTATTTTTTATGATTTATAATATAATTCTTCTCTTCCTCTCACACTTAAAAGACCAAATGATAAGTACATACAATATATATATATATATATATATATATATATATAACCAAATGATACATACTATATATATATATAATATTTAGTGTGCCCTTTCTCTTTAATTCTATTTTTTCCTTTTTCGCTTTTCCCTTCTAGTTTGTTTGGTAGCAACAGCAATAATGATACATTATGGTAATTTAATTTAAGGGGTTTTCATGTTTAACATGTTTCAAAAATAAGAGAGGAATAAATTCTTTCTTTTCGTTAGTTTAGTTTTCATAGAGCCAGAAGGATTATTATTCATTACTAAATAAGTAGAAGCTCAACGAAAAGGAAAAAAATGAAACTAGAAGGTACTCTTCGCTATAGTACCACAATAAACTAAGAAGAAGGTTTGCCATTAGTTTTGTACAAATTCCTTCAGAAGATAAAAAACCATTGCATATATCTATTATTGTTTAGTAGATTCATAAATCGAGTATGATAATGACATGTGCAAGTGAGTTGAGACTTGAAACACAATATTTTCTCTCCCTCTCTTTTTATAATTGTCTTCGTAATTTGTATCATATATATATATATATATATATATAAATACTTTATTAGTTTCTATTTTCTACTTTTATTATTTATATGAATTACGAACCTTTCTTATTAGTTTTTAACTTCATCATGTTAGTTTCTACATTGACACTTGCATTTTTATTTTTTTTGTTATGTTTTATATTCTTTTAAGTTCTTATTTTAATCTTCAATGAGAAGGGTTTGGACACGGTGGTCTCTCATTTCATTATACTCTCAATTTGTAAATAAAAGAATGAATAACTGATGTAAGAAAAGGTTAGAAGAAATGCTTTTTTGTGTATGACATTATTAAATAAAAATTAAATATTGGTAAATAAAAAAAAGGTTGTTCTAAGAAAATTAATAATACTTGTAAAATCGCAGAAAAAAGCTAACATCAAGGAAGCAAAATTTATTATTTCCCTCGTTTACATCTTAAGAAATCATGATTAACTTCTTTTCATCCTTCATCTTGCTTAGGACTTTAAATCTCTCTCCACCTTTTTATGGTTTTGTTTGAGCAACACTTTTATATTGAACTCAAATACATTGGTTTCTCTATCACAATCAAAAGTATAAAGTGATGTTTTCAGAAATAAGAGAACACTTATGACTTTAACAGTGACATGAAACGCTTTATAATTATTATCTACCGATTTATTTTATTTTGTTATAAATATTTAAACTTTTAGCATTTAGATTATTTTTTAAATTCGATGATAAAAATTTAAAATATTATAATTTATAGTTTATTTTATTTTATATTATATCACTTTTAAAAATATTTCTTTTGTTTAACGTTTTATTTTAGTTTTGACATAAACAATTTATAATGTTTGGTTATGATAATTTCGGATATGCTTGGAATGTATAAGAAAGAGTAGAGAAACAAACAGTAAGAATGCTCTAAAAGTAAATATTAATATTCTCTATCACACTTTTAAATGATTGTATTATCTTTTCACTAAGAAGCTTTTGTTCTAAATCTTGCAACTATCTTTTTTTTTTTTTTTACCATTGTTTAAATTTAATACTATATATGATAGAACTCATTCTAGGTCATATACTTTCTAATGCTATTTGGATGTAGTTTGACATCCTACATCTAATATATTCTGTGTCATATGAGTTACAAATTTGTATATTTAAGTATGATCCACATGCTTATGAAGAAAAAGCTAAGGACAAGCGATCGAAATGTCACCCTTCGATCCATCCATCTTCTTCTTATGCTCAAGCTAACGCAAATGTTCATGGATAATAGCTACGGAAACACAGTTAAAAAAGTTATCAATCCATTTGTCTTCTTCCTTATGCTCGTGCTTATCTACATTCTCATGAATAAAAGCTGCAAAAGAAAAAAAAAAGATCAAAATATCATATATCCATCGATCTTCTTACTTAAACAAACACTAGAATTTAATATCTTAGATACAATATCTTAATTATAATCCTTTGATAAATTCAATATTTTAGATATAATGATAATACTCGTCGTTACCCATTTCTCTACGTTACTATTCGTTCTCAATGATGGAGCATCATTTGGGATCTGCGCCGTCATCCATCGCGGTTATCCACCTAATGCGCCAAAACCAGCAAGGCTCGACACAAAAAGGTTCACAGCATCAGTGCATGGGATGTAGCATGAAGCCATGAAGCCATGAAACAAGCAGCAGCAGCAGTAGCAGTGATCACAGACATGAAGCTGGACCAGTTGTGGGTTGCAGGTGACGGTGTGGGAGCACATGCTCCTGCATGCAGCAATGGAGCTTCCCATGGCTCGGGGACCAGTTCTGTAATGCACCCCAAGGATGGTGACAACAAACATGTCATTGCACCCTTCCATGGCTCTCTTCTTCGATGGGGTAGGCCAGAAAGAGAGAGGATAACTAAAAGCTTTCGTATTTGTTGGGAAGATATATATATCAAACCGTACATTGCTTCTCTTACCTATTGCAAAGTGCAAACGAACAGTAGTAAAATAATTGGATCCAAGTAATACCGTTAAATGCGTAAAATGAAAACTAAAGTCTAAGAAAATAACTCTAAGGATGTGTAATAGTTGCCGAAATCTCATCGTCCGTATTGGGATGAATTAAGTTTTTTTATATCATCCTATAAATACGATCGTGAAAAAACAACGTAAGAAGTAGAGAGGATTTCTTGGAAATAAAAATTCTTTTCTTTTTTCTTTCTCAAATGCTTTTACTTCAATTTTCTACGTGCATGTGTGAGGTTTGTTGGTCTTAAGATGATGATTACATGCGTCCCGACAAATTGGTTTAAACTTTACCTTTCGATTTACACATTTAATCGTAGCATATGTTTCTAAACACAATGTCTTCTCCAACTAAAATTCCGAATAGGACAAAAACAAGAAACAAGGAAAAAAAAAAAGTCTTTCTTTTGTTCTGACATCAAATCTAACTTGACGTAGAAGGAAAAAGAAAAAGAAAAGTCTTTCTTTAGTTCTGACATCAAATCTAACTTGACGTAGAAGATGGAAACCAAATCCAACTTCTCCATCCTCCCCATTCTTCCGTGACTGCGTTCCTGACTTGGAACACATCGTAGGGTCAACGACAACAACACATACCAAACTCGAGAGAGATCCGCTGCAGGCATGAGACCCATACCGGCGGTGACGAGCTCAGAGCATTGATGTATGATACAAGTCAGGAAAGCAGCGTAAAGCTGCAACATCTGAGGCAGTCAATGAGACGCCGATGGCTTCGTACGCGGTCGTCGTCCCCGCAGCATTAGTGAATGGGGCCTGCGAGGTGTACTTGTGCTCGCCCATGGCCATGCAGCCTTGGACCTGTTCGACATGAAGAGCATATGATGGTGTCGCTTGTCCGACCACGAAACCCTCAAGTGCAGAATCATGCATGGCTTCGGAGGGATGCAGAAGAAGTCATGGTTTGCAGACTACATGTAATCGATCCTTCGTGAGGGGAAGACCTTGAAAGAAGTTGTCGGCAATTGACATCAGGTTCGATGATTGATAATGGTGTTTGAGATGTAGATCATCGAACATCACGTTAACATTATGCCAGATCCGATGCCTGATTAGTTCAACACGTCGGTCAAATGGTCTATCAAATTTGCATAGCGCGTGAAAACGTCAAACATAAGATCTGACGATTCGATCGACTCTGTACATTCGAGCAACGCCCAGTGATCTCGCACTACTATCGTACGTATTAAATGCCCACTGTTTCCTACTTGTTGTGAGAAAACAGATACAACAAAGCACAGAAGCTTTCAAACCCTTCCAGCATTTTATTAATGCAAGTATATGGCTTCTGTTAGACACATGCTTAATGTAGTTTTGTTGGATTAGACTCAGCCATATCCTATAACAATGGTGTCAGATCGGAAATATATGTTCAACACAACCAAAAGCAAACTTACCAATACTTTTGAGTTACCATTGTTTATAATATTCATGAGTATATTCAAGATGATTTGATCTGTAAAGATCTAACAGAATTACAAGTCTTTATAACATTTGATTAGGACAGAATACTTTATATATATATATATATATATATATATGTATATATACATATATATATGTATGT
>LVTN01000352.1:163510-211160 GCA_001649415.1 Musa itinerans
ATATACATATATATATATATACATATATATATATATATATATACATATATATACATACACAGACACACCATACATTCATTTCGGCAATAATGTACACTCAAATGATAATGCATGGACTTCTTAACTTGTACAGTCATGTTTTGCACCACGCAAACTGAGCCTATCCAACAATCAACATATTTAAGGACACTGGAAGAATAATTGTTGCTTCAATCACCATGAAAGAATACAAGTTGGGTGTTCCCAGAGTTGATTCCAATAGCATTCATTTAAAGGTCACCAAGATTTCAAGGCCGGCTAGTGATTGGATGGGCCATCAGTTCCAATCTGAACTGAGCCTGCAAGTTTGCATTTCAACATCTGAAGCAGCCCAATCTTGAGAGAAACCATCTGACCACAAACTCCAACCATCGTATATCATGTTCATTTCAACAAAATGTAATACATTACAATGTTAATGCTTAAATAAATGATTTGCATAAATATGGAATGCAACACCCAAACCGAGACTATACAACAATCAGCGACAGGACTCCATGTTTGAGGGACGACTTGGGATTTATTTCACATATCCCAATGCATGGGAAGGAAGAGGACATGTTGGTTGAGTCACAATTCAAGAATGCAAGTAGATTGTCCCGAGTCGATTCTAATATGCAACTGCCATGATGCAATAGTGATTTAAAGGTCATCAGGATTTCATAGAGGTTTATGAGAAAGCCATCTTCGAATCATAGCCAAACACTCCTTGTTCTTATACTCTGCAGCTGTGTGACCAGCACCCTACATAAAAAAAGAGGGAGGAGGGAAAAAAAAAATATATATATATATCAAGGCATCCCTACATCAAACATGACCTTCCGACTTCTCCGAATATGAGTTTCATGTTTGGAAAAAAAACTTCACCTTCACTGTCACAAATGTCAGGTTGTTGGAATATGTCGTTGCATACCTGTTGAGAAGAAGACCAAGAACTAATCAGAATCAACTATGGTAGTTTTTCTTCTTGGAAATTACACTGTTGCAAGCTTGCTCACCCTGCAACTTGGCCATCGACATGCCAAGATCTCCAGTTGTCAATGACGGAGAAGTTGAGAGATCTTGTCCATTGATTTGTCCCCACAAATGGTATTAGCATGTCATGATCACCACTGTAAATGAGAAGGCCACATGAATGAAACAGAGCAAAGTATTGTTCAGCTCGATAGATGACTGCAATCTGCAGAAGATAATACGAGCACCAGGTGAACATCACCTGTATACCAACGCCCGATAACCGCTGCTTGTGACACTGAGATGATACTTTATGCTGCTCTTGATGTCCGCTGTATATGGTAAGTCATAGTTGCATCTCTTCCATTCTCCTACTGTTCCCTGCATCGAAACATGGGTTGTGAGGTTCTGTAATTACTTGGAAGAATCAGGAGATATTATTAGCAGAAACTTAGTTTATATGGCAGTGAAGTAAGAAAATTTAATTTAGCATAGCATGTTATGGCTGCCCTTCCGAACTCTCCTATTCTTTATTCAACTATGTGTAGGAAGAATCAGTTAACATAGCATGTTTGTTCTACTTTTGGTTGATTCTTCTTGGAAGCTTATCTTTACTCTGTTGAATAACTTATACAGAGGATATCAACATAACATAAATTTACACTGGCATAAAAGAACAATGTAGAAGTTGAATTTGCATTTTGCAGGTATCCATTTCTTTTTCTTCTAATCTATACACTTCTTTTATTATTCATCCTTGAGAAGCTTCATACTGCTACAATTAATTCCCTTTTTTGAATCAGGAAACATGATACCTATCCATAACCTTTCTCAAATACTCAAATGATGAGCATTCCACCAAAATTTACAAATGTGCATTCAACTTCAATAAGAATTACTTTGATTACAGACTCCATAATTATTAGTTTCCAAGTGAAACCAAATTACATGCATATTGGCACACATTTAGATCCGCCAAACCCACGAGAAGAACATTCTGACTGAAATTAAAAGTCACCAAACAAGAAATTGCATGTAATTTTCTCCTCATGCTTCGACAGAAATCCTACACATAAACCCACGAGAAGAACATTCTGACTGAAATTAAAAGTCACCAAACAAGAAATTGCATGTAATTTTCTCCTCATGCTTCGACAGAAATCCTACACATCTGCTACATAATATGTTACCCATTTCTAGTTTACTTTGCTTTTGCTATATACCCAAAAGATATGGAAAAGCATACCTTCTTGATGTGGAGAGCCTTCCTCACAATATCAGTATTTGCCCAATAATAGGCAAGAATATGAGCATAGTTCTGCAACAACAAGTGACAGATTTGTAACGCACAGGAACTTGTACAACTAACAACAACAAGAATGTTTTAGTCGATCGGTGGATGTGTGCGCAAATGGAGGTCAGACATCCACAACAAAATCATTTCTTAGAATCTTCTATCAGTGCAAGGCCAGATGTTACTGCCATAAATGGTGTACCAGCACAGCACTCACAGTGCACCAATATCAGATGAGAGAGATAACTATCGAAAGCATAAGTGGGCATGGGTATTTACCCTACAATTCAGAGCAGGAGTAGGTGGTGGCTTAAGTAGATGTAGGTACTCCTCCTTAAGTGCTCTTCTTCTACCTTTAGTCTTTGGCTTTGGGGATGCAGGAGCACAGTTTGGTTCCAAGATATTATACTTGTTAATTTCTGACAGGATCTGTTCGTGAAATACATCAACTTAGACAATTACCCAAGAAAAGATCAACCTAACTTTCACAATGAAGATGATTAAGGTACATAAATCACTCACTTCATCAAAAGTATCAAAACACATTTCACACTCTGAATCGATGGGACTTTGATAATCTTGTCCAACACAACTTCTCTGTATCAACTGAAAATAATATAATTGTTTAGAGATATTGTTTTTGAACAGACATATGCAAATGGTGACTCATGTGATCAGAATTACCTTAAAGAAATCATCTGAAATGATCCCCATACCATGAGCAAATGGCACTCGAGCATTTAGATCAATTTTTTCACCCGTAACTGGGTTGCCAATTACGTAACCCTAAGATTAGTCAAACAGAAAATTTAGTACTAAAAGTAAGCTTTTACCCTTTTTTTTTTTTCTTGAACAAAAAAATGGCATCAGGATGGAGAAAAAGAGGAGCAAAAGCAAAGACCAAGCAAGTCCACAATTATCATGATTTGAAGGTTACCTTGCTCAACTTTGTGTCTATTAATATTTTAATGCATTATTTCATCTTAGGAGACAACATACTCAAAATATTGTTTCATCATAGCATAATTCTTTTTTTTTTTTTTTTGCAAAGGCTCTCGAGCCTAGACCTTCCGATAAACTATCAAAGTCTTAGCACAAGAATGGGACATGCAATTGACAGAATTATTATATATTGGCGCCCATGGCTGCTAAGAGAATAGTTTTTCTAGAGTTAATTTGACTTGGAAAATGTCTTTATTGTGCCCGTGACCAAAGAAATGACACTTGTGACTATCATAGGAATGATGGATGTCTATATAACTTAGTGGGTAGAGTTTGAAAAATGTAACTTGGCTGTACTATAATGAGAACTATTATCACTGATTTATCTAAATTATGTGTAAATAATTTGTTCTGCCAAAGCTGATAAAATTACTAATATATATCTTGACAAGTTAAAAAGAAGACCGAGTAAAAAATAATTTGTTCTTGATAAACTTAAAAAAAGGATCGTGAAAGAATAAGTAATAGTATCTTACCTGGAGATTAAGTAGTGGTCTTTTTTCAGCTTCAATACCTGGGTTACGATAAAGTTACAAGTATTAAAAATCAGCATAACATAGTTATATCACACCCTATACACATGCAAAAACACATATAGATGTCCACAAAAACAGGGAGAAAGAGGGCATCAGTGCCCCATTTTTACTTTTATTTATAATATTCATTTAATTATCTGATATAGGATCAAAAAGATGTAGAAAGACAAACTATAGAAAATCCATCACTAGTTTGCATATGGCTCAGGACTAAAATAATTGAGTTAAAACTTCTCAAAATAAGTCAAGTTATATATGGGATCTATCGTGTTTCTTGCTCTATGTTCTTGGTGGCTAAATTTTCTTTTTCCTTCATCAATAAATAGATTAATCACCCCATTTTTTTCTCAAAGAAATCCAAGCTAAATTTTTTTCTTTTGTTAAACTGGATGTTTGAGTTGGCGAAGGAGATGAGAGAAGATTACTTTATGCAAGTTATTTTACTTGATTTTCTTTGATTAAACTAAATTTTTCTTAATTACCTTAATCCTTCATAGTTCAGTAGTGTTTGGTGACTCTCAATGATGAAATCTTCAACTAAAAGATGACTACCTATATATAGTTAAGAATGATATCATATAACATAGATCATCAAGACGGATGCTAAGGACTAGAGAGACAAGATATACGAATAGAATAACACTAAAATTTATATGATTTGACACATATAACACAATATCCATGAACGAAAAGGAATATGATATCAAGAAATGCAGAGTTTAAGAGGGACATCTAACATATATATAACTCAAGTTTCCTGATACACTCACAGTAAAAGTAAAAACATAAAAAGTATAATAACCAAATCGGAAGTAACTCAAGATAACAAAAAGTGTGCAAGCTTGAACTGCAGGAGCTCTAACCCTCCAACCCAAGCTTAAATTGTACAAGTTACCATTCAATACTTCTTGAGCGACGATTGGAACAATCTTCCCAGCATAAGAATCTCCAGCAATGTAAAGAGGATTGGAGAGGAACTTTGGGTGATCTACGAGCCACTGCACAATGAATTTTGGGAAAAGAAAATCGAAGGTAAGATGCATGTTTTAGTACGATCTAAGTATTCAAAATTTACTAAGAAAATGCCATGAATCATCTTACCTTTATGAGAAAGGTATAAACATGTTGGGACCAAGAGATGTCTCCAGCATCATAATAGCTCTCAACATGTCTTGAAAATGAGAATCCAGAGCCAGCTGGGGAATCTAAAAAGATCATGTTGGAGACCTGGGTACATTTTATCGAGCAAAAAGAGAATTAGTAATAAATTTCATCTTCAAAAGATATGAAATGGATACAAATAGGAAAAAAGAAAGGGGCAGAGGACCCTCAGGAAGATACAAATATAACATATAAATTTGGCAAGGATAGCAAAAGCACATATGGAGTGGAAGGGACGGGAGGCACTCGTCACCTTAGTCCAGGAATACGGACGATATACCAAGCTCGGCAAGCTTCCATTGTATTTGGCAGACACAAACTTTAGAGGACCTACAAGCGAACACATGAGGAACTTAGCACGCATATTTCTTCCTACGAGCAGGTGCAATGAGGAAGCAGAACAACTGATAATAACGATAAAATGATTTATGTGGTAGGATAGAATTGTGATGCACGTCTGAGATCTCTCTTTATTAATCTTAGGCTCATATCAAGTCCCCCTTTTTCCCTAGTTGAAGTCAAAATCACGGCCACCGATAGAATGATGCTCAGATTTTTGGAGTTGTATCGATGAGTGAACAACAAAAATCACCATGAAAGAGCAATCCATCTCGCGCGGATGTCTCCCCTTTGTTTCGATGTCTATAAGCCATGCGATGAACAGGAGAGGAACGTAAGATAAAAAGGGGAACATCCATTGCAGCTCCACCGAGACTCACCCACTTCGAAGACGAGACCGCAGAAGGCGGAGCACCTCGGGCCGCCGGTGAGCCAGAGGAGCAGAGGGTCCTCGCTGGGGTTGCCTTCCGACTCTACGAAGTAGTAGAAGAACTCCACTCCGTTCACCTCGTCCACCTCCACGTACCTGCGGAAACAAACGACAAAGAGGCCACGGAGACGGATCACTGCAACCGTTCGATCCGGAAAGAGGTAGAGAGAAACGAAGGGGAGGCGCCGGAATACAGACCCCGTCTCCAAGTGGAAAGGGAGAGGACCTCGGAATCCAGGGAGGCGGGGGACGACGGTGCCCGACCGGGCCGGCGAGGGTGCAGAGAAGGGGAAGAGGAGCAGGACGAAGAGGAGGAGGAGAGGAGGAGAAGAGCTTCCCATCTGTGTTGGGTTACTTGGGAACGGAACGGTGGAACGGTTAGAACTTACGTACTTGAAGAGTTTGCTGCAGGCTTGTCACGCGGCACAAGGCGGCAACACGTAGTCAACGTGGTTGACCACTTAATCTTATTTTTCTTGGAAAATTACGAGGAAATAAATATTCTTGGAAAAAACCAACGAAATGCTGTGCCGAGCGATAAATAATAATAATTAACTACATAAACCTTATTTAAATGTAACGATAAGATAGCACGTAATTAGGGAAAAAAACAATGATCTAAAAACTTGGCATCCGAAGAGATAAGATCGAGTTCCAGAGAAGCAGACAAAAGACCGAGTATTTATGAAACTATAAACCAACAATCAAATCCGAGCAACGATTAAACGTGCTGCTGCGGAGGAGTTCTACTCACCGACGGTGTCGGTCGAATTATTACTTGGGTTTGACTTACTAATCGATTTATGATTTGGTGAATAAAAACTAATTTTTCATAGTAAATTAATATGCATAACATAAATAAAATCTGAATATTAACTAAGAATAATTGTTGCTTCAATCACCATGAAAGAATACAAGTTGGGTGTTCCCAGAGTTGATTCCAATAGCATTCATTTAAAGGTCACCAAGATTTCAAGGCCGGCTAGTGATTGGATGGGCCATCAGTTCCAATCTGAACTGAGCCTGCAAGTTTGCATTTCAACATCTGAAGCAGCCCAATCTTGGGAGAAAGCATCTGACCACAAACTCCAACCATCGTATATCATGTTCATTTCAACAAAATGTAATACATTACAATGTTAATGCTTAAATAAATGATTTGCATAAATATGGAATGCAACACCCAAACCGAGACTATACAACAATCAGCGACAGGACTCCATGTTTGAGGGACGACTTGGGATTTATTTCACATATCCCAATGCATGGGAAGGAAGAGGACATGTTGGTTGAGTCACAATGAAAGAATGCAAGTAGATTGTCCCGAGTCGATTCTAATATGCAACTGCCATGATGCAATAGTGATTTAAAGGTCATCAGGATTTCATAGAGGTTTATGAGAAAGCCATCTTCGAATCATAGCCAAACACTCCTTGTTCTTATACTCTGCAGCTGTGTGACCAGCACCCTACATAAAAAAGGAGGGAAAAAAAAAATATATATATATATCAAGGCATCCCTACATCAAACATGACCTTCCGACTTCTCCGAATATGAGTTTCATGTTTGGAAAAAAAACTTCACCTTCACTGTCACAAATGTCAGGTTGTTGGAATATGTCGTTGCATACCTGTTGAGAAGAAGACCAAGAACTAATCAGAATCAACTATGGTAGTTTTTCTTCTTGGAAATTACACTGTTGCAAGCTTGCTCACCCTGCAACTTGGCCATCGACATGCCAAGATCTCCAGTTGTCAATGACGGAGAAGTTGAGAGATCTTGTCCATTGATTTGTCCCCACAAATGGTATTAGCATGTCATGATCACCACTGTAAATGAGAAGGCCACATGAATGAAACAGAGCAAAGTATTGTTCAGCTCGATAGATGACTGCAATCTGCAGAAGATAATACGAACACCAGGTGAACATCACCTGTATACCAACGCCCGATAACCGCTGCTTGTGACACTGAGATGATACTTTATGCTGCTCTTGATGTCCGCTGTATATGGTAAGTCATAGTTGCATCTCTTCCATTCTCCTACTGTTCCCTGCATCGAAACATGGGTTGTGAGGTTCTGTAATTACTTGGAAGAATCAGGAGATATTATTAGCAGAAACTTAGTTTATATGGCAGTGAAGTAAGAAAATTTAATTTAGCATAGCATGTTATGGCTGCCCTTCCGAACTCTCCTATTCTTTATTCAACTATGTGTAGGAAGAATCAGTTAACATAGCATGTTTGTTCTACTTTTGGTTGATTCTTCTTGGAAGCTTATCTTTACTCTGTTGAATAACTTATACAGAGGATGATATCAGCATAACATAAATTTACATTGTAGAAGTTGAATTTGCATTTTGCAGGCATCCATTTCTTTTTCTTCTAATCTATACTCTTCTTTTATTATTCATCCTTGAGAAGCTTCATACTGCTACAATTAATTCCCTTTTTTGAATCAGGAAACATGATACCTATCCATAACCTTTCTCAAATACTCAAATGATGAGCATTCCACCAAAATTTACAAATGTGCATTCAACTTCAATAAGAATTACTTTGATTACAGACTCCATAATTATTAGTTTCCAAGTGAAACCAAATTACATGCATATTGGCACACATTTAGATCCAGATATCAGCATAACATAAATTTACATTGTAGAAGTTGAATTTGCATTTTGCAGGCATCCATTTCTTTTTCTTCTAATCTATACTCTTCTTTTATTATTCATCCTTGAGAAGCTTCATACTGCTACAATTAATTCCCTTTTTTGAATCAGGAAACATGATACCTATCCATAACCTTTCTCAAATACTCAAATGATGAGCATTCCACCAAAATTTACAAATGTGCATTCAACTTCAATAAGAATTACTTTGATTACAGACTCCATAATTATTAGTTTCCAAGTGAAACCAAATTACATGCATATTGGCACACATTTAGATCCACCAAACCCACGAGAAGAACATTCTGACTGAAATTAAAAGTCACCAAACAAGAAATTGCATGTAATTTTCTCCTCATGCTTCGACAGAAATCCTACACATCTGCTACATAATATGTTACCCATTTCTAGTTTACTTTGCTTTTGCTATATACCCAAAAGATATGGAAAAGCATACCTTCTTGATGTGGAGAGCCTTCCTCACAATATCAGTATTTGCCCAATAATAGGCAAGAATATGAGCATAGTTCTGCAACAACAAGTGACAGATTTGTAACGCACAGGAACTTGTACAACTAACAACAACAAGAATGTTTTAGTCGATCGGTGGATGTGTGCGCAAATGGAGGTCAGACATCCACAACAAAATCATTTCTTAGAATCTTCTATCAGTGCAAGGCCAGATGTTACTGCCATAAATGGTGTACCAGCACAGCACTCACAGTGCACCAATATCAGATGAGAGAGATAACTATCGAAAGCATAAGTGGGCATGGGTATTTACCCTACAATTCAGAGCAGGAGTAGGTGGTGGCTTAAGTAGATGTAGGTACTCCTCCTTAAGTGCTCTTCTTCTACCTTTAGTCTTTGGCTTTGGGGATGCAGGAGCACAGTTTGGTTCCAAGATATTATACTTGTTAATTTCTGACAGGATCTGTTCGTGAAATACATCAACTTAGACAATTACCCAAGAAAAGATCAACCTAACTTTCACAATGAAGATGATTAAGGTACATAAATCACTCACTTCATCAAAAGTATCAAAACACATTTCACACTCTGAATCGATGGGACTTTGATAATCTTGTCCAACACAACTTCTCTGTATCAACTGAAAATAATATAATTGTTTAGAGATATTGTTTTTGAACAGACATATGCAAATGGTGACTCATGTGATCAGAATTACCTTAAAGAAATCATCTGAAATGATCCCCATACCATGAGCAAATGGCACTCGAGCATTTAGATCAATTTTTTCACCCGTAACTGGGTTGCCAATTACGTAACCCTAAGATTAGTCAAACAGAAAATTTAGTACTAAAAGTAAGCTTTTACCCTTTTTTTTTTTTCTTGAACAAAAAAATGGCATCAGGATGGAGAAAAAGAGGAGCAAAAGCAAAGACCAAGCAAGTCCACAATTATCATGATTTGAAGGTTACCTTGCTCAACTTTGTGTCTATTAATATTTTAATGCATTATTTCATCTTAGGAGACAACATACTCAAAATATTGTTTCATCATAGCATAATTCTTTTTTTTTTTTTTTTGCAAAGGCTCTCGAGCCTAGACCTTCCGATAAACTATCAAAGTCTTAGCACAAGAATGGGACATGCAATTGACAGAATTATTATATATTGGCGCCCATGGCTGCTAAGAGAATAGTTTTTCTAGAGTTAATTTGACTTGGAAAATGTCTTTATGGTGCCCGTGACCAAAGAAATGACACTTGTGACTATCATAGGAATGATGGATGTCTATATAACTTAGTGGGTAGAGTTTGAAAAATGTAACTTGGCTGTACTATAATGAGAACTATTATCACTGATTTATCTAAATTATGTGTAAATAATTTGTTCTGCCAAAGCTGATAAAATTACTAATATATATCTTGACAAGTTAAAAAGAAGACCGAGTAAAAAATAATTTGTTCTTGATAAACTTAAAAAAAGGATCGTGAAAGAATAAGTAATAGTATCTTACCTGGAGATTAAGTAGTGGTCTTTTTTCAGCTTCAATACCTGGGTTACGATAAAGTTACAAGTATTAAAAATCAGCATAACATAGTTATATCACACCCTATACACATGCAAAAACACATATAGATGTCCACAAAAACAGGGAGAAAGAGGGCATCAGTGCCCCATTTTTACTTTTATTTATAATATTCATTTAATTATCTGATATAGGATCAAAAAGATGTAGAAAGACAAACTATAGAAAATCCATCACTAGTTTGCATATGGCTCAGGACTAAAATAATTGAGTTAAAACTTCTCAAAATAAGTCAAGTTATATATGGGATCTATCGTGTTTCTTGCTCTATGTTCTTGGTGGCTAAATTTTCTTTTTCCTTCATCAATAAATAGATTAATCACCCCATTTTTTTCTCAAAGAAATCCAAGCTAAATTTTTTTCTTTTGTTAAACTGGATGTTTGAGTTGGCGAAGGAGATGAGAGAAGATTACTTTATGCAAGTTATTTTACTTGATTTTCTTTGATTAAACTAAATTTTTCTTAATTATCTTAATCCTTCATAGTTCAGTAGTGTTTGGTGACTCACAATGATGAAATCTTCAACTAAAAGATAGACTACTTATATATAGTTAAAAACAGGGTCTACAATATCGAATTGTATCGCCCGGTATGGGTGGTACGTACTGGTCCGACAGACTACCGGTACACGGACTGTTTGCTACCGGTACGATTGATTTCGACTGTAGCACTATAGCAGTGCTACAGTGCTCGGTACACTTGGGTGTACCGCTCGGCATACACATCAATGATGAAATCTTCAACTAAAAGATGACTACCTATATATAGTTAAGAATGATATCATATAACATAGATCATCAAGACGGATGCTAAGGACTAGAGAGACAAGATATACGAATAGAATAACACATACACATACTGTACCATACCGAGCCCAAGTCGAAACACCGATACGGTATGGTATTATGAACCTTGGTTAAGAATGATATCATGTAATATTGATCATTAAGACGGATGCTAAAGGCTAGAGAGACAAGATATACGAATAGAATAACACTAAAATTTATATGATTTGACACATATAACACAATATCCATGAACGAAAAGGAATATGATATCAAGAAATGCAGAGTTTAAGAGGGACATCTAACATATATATAACTCAAGTTTCCTGATACACTCACAGTAAAAGTAAAAACATAAAAAGTATAATAACCAAATCGGAAGTAACTCAAGATAACAAAAAGTGTGCAAGCTTGAACTGCAGGAGCTCTAACCCTCCAACCCAAGCTTAAATTGTACAAGTTACCATTCAATACTTCTTGAGCGACGATTGGAACAATCTTCCCAGCATAAGAATCTCCAGCAATGTAAAGAGGATTGGAGAGGAACTTTGGGTGATCTACGAGCCACTGCACAATGAATTTTGGGAAAAGAAAATCGAAGGTAAGATGCATGTTTTAGTACGATCTAAGTATTCAAAATTTACTAAGAAAATGCCATGAATCATCTTACCTTTATGAGAAAGGTATAAACATGTTGGGACCAAGAGATGTCTCCAGCATCATAATAGCTCTCAACATGTCTTGAAAATGAGAATCCAGAGCCAGCTGGGGAATCTAAAAAGATCATGTTGGAGACCTGGGTACATTTTATCGAGCAAAAAGAGAATTAGTAATAAATTTCATCTTCAAAAGATATGAAATGGATACAAATAGGAAAAAAGAAAGGGGCAGAGGACCCTCAGGAAGATACAAATATAACATATAAATTTGGCAAGGATAGCAAAAGCACATATGGAGTGGAAGGGACGGGAGGCACTCGTCACCTTAGTCCAGGAATACGGACGATATACCAAGCTCGGCAAGCTTCCATTGTATTTGGCAGACACAAACTTTAGAGGACCTACAAGCGAACACATGAGGAACTTAGCACGCATATTTCTTCCTACGAGCAGGTGCAATGAGGAAGCAGAACAACTGATAATAACGATAAAATGATTTATGTGGTAGGATAGAATTGTGATGCACGTCTGAGATCTCTCTTTATTAATCTTAGGCTCATATCAAGTCCCCCTTTTTCCCTAGTTGAAGTCAAAATCACGGCCACCGATAGAATGATGCTCAGATTTTTGGAGTTGTATCGATGAGTGAACAACAAAAATCACCATGAAAGAGCAATCCATCTCGCGCGGATGTCTCCCCTTTGTTTCGATGTCTATAAGCCATGCGATGAACAGGAGAGGAACGTAAGATAAAAAGGGGAACATCCATTGCAGCTCCACCGAGACTCACCCACTTCGAAGACGAGACCGCAGAAGGCGGAGCACCTCGGGCCGCCGGTGAGCCAGAGGAGCAGAGGGTCCTCGCTGGGGTTGCCTTCCGACTCTACGAAGTAGTAGAAGAACTCCACTCCGTTCACCTCGTCCACCTCCACGTACCTGCGGCAACAAACGACAAAGAGGCCACGGAGACGGATCACTGCAACCGTTCGATCCGGAAAGAGGTAGAGAGAAACGAAGGGGAGGCGCCGGAATACAGACCCCGTCTCCAAGTGGAAAGGGAGAGGACCTCGGAATCCAGGGAGGCGGGGGACGACGGTGCCCGACCGGGCCGGCGAGGGTGCAGAGAAGGGGAAGAGGAGCAGGACGAAGAGGAGGAGGAGAGGAGGAGAAGAGCTTCCCATCTGTGTTGGGTTACTTGGGAACGGAACGGTGGAACGGTTAGAACTTACGTACTTGAAGAGTTTGCTGCAGGCTTGTCACGCGGCACAAGGCGGCAACACGTAGTCAACGTGGTTGACCACTTAATCTTATTTTTCTTGGAAAATTACGAGGAAATAAATATTCTTGGAAAAAACCAACGAAATGCTGTGCCGAGCGATAAATAATAATAATTAACTACATAAACCTTATTTAAATGTAACGATAAGATAGCACGTAATTAGGGAAAAAAACAATGATCTAAAAACTTGGCATCCGAAGAGATAAGATCGAGTTCCAGAGAAGCAGACAAAAGACCGAGTATTTATGAAACTATAAACCAACAATCAAATCCGTGCAACGATTAAACGTGCTGCTGCGGAGGAGTTCTACTCACCGACGGTGTCGGTCGAATTATTACTTGGGTTTGACTTACTAATCGATTTATGATTTGGTGAATCAAAACTCTTTTTTCATAGTAAATTAATATGCATAACATAAATAAAATATAAATATTAACTAATTTTTTTTATTAAAAAAATGTATTATTGCATTTGAAGACATTTACATCATCAGTCTTTTTTTTCTTCTTCAGATAATTCTGTTTAATATAACATTATATTAAGATTCACCCATGTTTGAAAATTATTCTTGTCCAGGGTCGTCCTAATTAGTATGAGTTAGTAAAACTTAAATATGTTCAAATGTTTTACTAAATCTTCATCTTTCTTCGTCTTCAATTATATCACTTTCGCTATATATATATATATATGTGCATTATTGCATATCATTGTAATATATACGTGCATTCTATTCTTATGCAGCTTGAATAAATTTTTTTTTAAAAAAATAAAAGAATCTAAGTACCTCAAATTGGGATAATCACAACTCTATGCACCAATCTCAAGTTAAGGTGATACTAGCTGCCTTAGAACGATAAGAGAATTATACAAAATATATCAAAAATTCAAAGATAAATTTAAAATTTAGGTTACTCAAAAATAGCTAAAGAAATCAACCTATAATCTATAAAGTTGAAACCCTAAGTATAGCAACAAAAGAATTAGGTTTTTCTTACCCCAATCTTTCTTAGAGCTAGGGTTTCCTAGTCTTCATAAGAAAAACTAAGAGAACGACCGAAGAAAAAAAGAAAGGATCATAGGATGAGATCAAAATTAATGTAGAGGTATTTAAGAGATTATCTTAAGGTCTAAAGTTCAATCCCATTAAGCCTCATTTCAAGTTTTATTTTTCTTTTACAAATATAATTCTAATATTATAACAACCTTAATTGAGTTTAATTTAGTTTGACAAATATAATATTTTTGATCTAAACTCATCCTTCAATCTCACTTAAGTATCTAAAAATAATTCTAATATTATAACAACACTCGTCTTTGATTAGCATCTCCATTTAATTTTTTATTACTCTATCTATGTCTAGGTAGCTTATAATCCTTTATATAAATAATGTTTAAAACTCAAACTTTCTTATGTTAATCATGATCAAATTCATTTAAGCATTAAAGATTCATTTAAGATTGATTAAAATTCAATCGTTACTTCTAGTCACTATATGCATGCTTATTACCATAACCTAACATCATATTCTAGTTGCATGCTTATTATCATAATCTAATCTCATATTTAAATTCGTTAGTATATTTTGACTTGTTGCGCTATGCTTAATATAAACATTAATGCTTATGCATGTTCAACCAATATTTCATAGAATACTAAGAATGATATTTTTGAAAATTACATGCTTCAATCTTAAAAGTAAAAAAATATGAGAATATCATTTATCATATTTATAAAGCATAAATATCACAAATCATATTATGAAGTGAGAATAACATATACATATTATTTGTGCTTCTATTAACATGTTAGTTGTAATTCAATATGTTTGAAACTCGAACACTATATCAAAGTCAAAAAGAAAAATCTCAAAGATCAAAAAATAAAAAATAAACTAAAAATTGACATAAATTAGTTTGACAACCCTCAGACACATTAATAGATAATATAAAATTTTTATTATATAGAAAAAAGAATATAAACTCAAATCCAACTCAATTGAATTTTTCCTACATTATTTTATATAAAGCTTGAAAAATTCTTCTCTTCGTTCAAATAATCATGACAAGCCATTATCAATAACATTATTGATAATATTATAAATAATATAAAGACAATAATACTTAGTGTGTCATAGGCTCCTTTGTTGCTCATCTTTTTAAGTTTATCTTCTCATCCTTTCACTTTGGAAAAGAAAATACCTCAAAATAAATAAATAAAAATCTTAAAAATCAAAAAATAAAAACCTTAAAGATGAATCGTACTTATACAGTAGGTCGTAGGCTCTCATCTTTTTAAGTTTATCTTCTCATCCTTTCATTTTGTTAGGGAAAGAAAAGACCTCAAAGTAAAAGAAAAAAACCTCAAAACATAAAAAATAACTAGAAATTAGTTCTGGATTTGGGTCCAAAGTAGGTGCGACAAATTTGTCTTCCTTTTTCTTTGATTTCTTTTTTTGTTATATATATAATACATGTCAACCTCATGTTCTGGATTCGGATCCAAAGTAGCTGCGACAAATTTATTTACACTTTGACATTGTCGACGGGCTAATATTTTCTCAGCCTCTTCTCAGATATAGAAACGTGATGAATTGGTTCTTCGTTACTAAGATCAAAAGTATAGAATAGAGGGTGTTTAAGGAGAAGTGTGAAAGGTAATAGAATTTTTTTTTATTATAAGAAATGCACTTAAAATAAGACAAAAAAGAGTTTGGCAAGTTAAGATAATCTTATATAATCATTTAAAGTTCCATCTTTTGGGATTTTGCTTAATAATATTTTTTATTACTTAATATCGGTTGCTTCCATTTTTATGGTTATAGATAAAGTGATGCTTCTTTTTTATTTGTTCACCAAATGCAAATGGACCAGAAAGCCAAGCCGAGACATGTTTCCTGCCCACACCTGCTGTCATCATCCAGCTTGTATTTTTCAGTTCTGCTCTGTCATCCTTATCCGAGGAGACACATCTTCCTCTTCTTTCGTGGTGTGTGGGGCAAGTCACTCTTATATTTCCCTCGATTTGGGAATTTACGTGTGGATTTGGCTTGTCTCATGCAAACCTGCATTCTTTTTTTTTTTTTTTTCTTTTCCCTCTCTATCTTTTTTTTCTTCCTATAAAATCATGATATATATATATATATATATATATATGATTGTATTTACTTGGAACAAATCACTAGACTTTCTATTCCTACTTGAGTCTCTGGTCCTAATCAAAATCTAATTAAGATTTCTCAGCAGTACCAGCAGGAGGGACCTGACCGCTGCAACATCCCCATCAATCTTATCATGTGGGACACTCAATAAAATGATTGACTAAACTTACGATGATACACCAATCAAAATTGAGTTGATCTACGAGGTAGTGAATGTGGAACTTGACTAACCTAACTCCTCATTTGTTTAATTTAAATGAGGATGACAAGGCAACAATGATCTGAAAATTCCACAGATCGATCCTTCATCCTGTACGTAGCTATTGAGGATGTTGATCGATGTGGCTGACGTGTTACAAAGAGAGAATGAATTTTCTTTTGATAAGTGATAAAAAGGTTATAGTGAGCGTAGATGAACTTATAATAAATCTTTGATAAACCATTTTTGTTTGTTGTCCATATTACTTTACTTGATGTGAGTTTAAATAAAATTTATTTTAAACTTGAATTATTGAGACAAATCTCATAAAATAAGTAAAAAATATATGATATGTAATTTTAGTATTCAACAGACCAAGAATATAGTTAAAAATATTTTAGTATTCTAAATTAATTATACAATAAGATGAAAGATATTATCAAACCGAATGGTTAAAATAGATTGAAAGCATCAAGAATTTTGACATGAATTAAAGAAAATTCTATAAAAAAGTATTGTTAGACCAATGATCTGAGTCTTAGGCACAACATAAATAATTACATGAATTCGGCATGCACTACCTCGAATGTTTTCAGCTGCCTTGGACTGGACCACCACTTGGAGTGAGTGAGTGAGTGAGATCAGTCTCAACTTGGGCCACCAACTTTTGTAATAATGATTCGAATTGGCTAATCAACTAAAGCAAAAAATTTCAATTCATGGAATACGATAAATGATCGACTCACTTACATACGCACATAGCCAATCAACATCATCATTTATGCAGTTGACCTAACTTTTTCCTTAGAATACAACTCTTAAAAAGGACAAATAAATTAATTAAATAACATATTTATAATTGTGAATTTTAGTATAGCATATACATCCTCCATATATATATACTACTGGCTTTAGGATTCGTCCAAAAACTCTAGGTTAATTACTTCTAAACATGGCCAAGTTAACGTATCTAATATATCATTAGTAATAGATCATGACTCTCCTCCAAGAGAGGGGGTGCAATTGATTCCTGATTATTGTGTTAGTGCCCGAGTATTTAAATTAAAGAATATATTAACTGGAGGAACATTATATCTATTTTTTTCTTCTAGAAAAAATATATTAGGGTGTCAGTAATTCAATAATTATGTAAGTAGTTAAAATAGCTATTGGAAATAAACATGACCCAAGGGCAATGTTAAAATGAGAACCAAGAACAAATACTGTTGCATCTCTACCATTGTTATGCAGATTTAAGTTGTTTATGCTTTACATACTTCGGAAAACAACCATAAACACTATGTTTTTTTTTTTCTTCCTTTTTTGGTCTTTAGAAGGTTCATTTCGTAGTCATAATAAGTATTTTTAAAAATAGAAAGAGATGTTTGATATGAACAAAATTAAGAACCATACACATCCTATTACTCTAGTGAAAGATCAAGAATGTATTCCATCAAAAAGTTTGTACATTGATAAGAAGAAGATGACGAGTTAATTAATTTACAAGTGAAGTGCTATTATTTTGAAAACATATAGGTATGTGATAAAAGTAACTAAGGACATGGAAATATTTATCTATAACTTTATAAGATATGTGTTTTTATAATTTGGAATGATCGATTGAGCTAGATTTAAAAAAATAAAATAAAATTGATGTCCATGTTCTCCATTTAATGAATTCCTTTGAATAGTTCCTTTAAATGAATAAATTGTTTTTTCAGATTTTTTTTTATAATAATCAGGGTGCAGAGTTTCTTTCTCATCAAAATATTTTGCCAATAGAAGCCTACTACTAAAGTTGTAGAAATTTTACTTGGTAATTTTGATATTTAAAAAACAAGGAGTCATCAGACACCAAACTTATTTTTTCATGTATTGTGTTTTTTCTAATTTTAAGAACAAAAAACAAATATATGATCTAAATAGTTGTGCAAATACATTTTGAGTAAGAACAAGAGACTCTGTACTCCACACCATAACATAAGACAAATTCATGAAGACGATCGTAAATACTTGGAATAGTATGGCTTGTTATTATATCAAACTAAGGCTTTAACCAAAAAAAAAAAGAGAAGAGTCACTCTCAAGCCCACATCAGTAGAGTGTGAGAATCAAAGCTCATCCTCTTAGAAACATTCAATCATCCAAGACACGAAATCACAGCCTGATACACAATTTTGGCTGCTGGCCATCTGCTATTCTTGTGAGTTATTCTTAATCAGTTGTATCACAGAACAACAATACAGTCAGCAAGATTAAGTCAGCGTCACCATTTTGTATCTATTGACTGGAGACATGCTTACAGGATAATCAAATATCTATAGGAATTTATAACAAGAAATTCCACTTCCAACAGAACATTGTCCTTGTGAGAGGTAAGCATTATTTTCGAACAGGATGTAGTGCATACATCATTGTAGCTCTCAAGCTTTCGCAAACCAGTTCATAAGTTCAACCTTCTTCTGTAAAGGTTTCAAGGGCTCTTGTCATGGAAGGGTAATTCTAGCACCCTTCCAGATCTCTCCACTTCAAGTACACTAGTCCTGCCCGGTAGTGCGTATAAGCTCCTGCAACAACCAACACATGAAAGAGCTGGTGACTGTGCCCAGCAATGTCAAATTTCCCAGGCATCCACCGCTCCGGAATTCGTGTAGCGTACACCAATGCACCAAGGCCGTAGAGAAGCCCCATCAAGATCTCATAGCCTGTTGTGTATAGAGCCTCTGGCCGGTGCCCAAAAACAACCAGCTTGTGCAACACAGGGACCACACCGGAGATGCCCATCCCAAAGAAAAGGCCTGCCCTTATGGATCGGTACTCAGGGTTCTGAAAAACTGGGAAGAGCGAGACAGCAATCGTGGCGATTCCAAGAACGGTGATGAAACTGAGGTAGATATTGCAGAAGAATGGGTTGCACATGAATGAGTAGTACACTGGTGGATAAAATGATGTCGAGATGAGTGCAGCGATGCCAGCATAGTCGAGGCGGAGCATGATGTATGCGATACGTCGGGAATGGCATGATAGAAGATGGCATATGCTACTTGAAAGAAGGCAGAACATTGCACCACCTAAGAAGGCAAAGAATGGCCACCGTGGAATTGGCCGTACTAGTATTGGGGCTATCATATTAGCCACATCATCTTTCACAGCTGACTGCATATTCAACATATAATGGAGATCAAATTAGTACTCATACATGGTTAAAGAGAATCCAATATTTTCCAAAACCAAATCTCAAATATGCACATATTGCAAACAATTGTTGAAAAGAGAGCTACCTACACATTATTAATGCATGCTGATATGATGAGAAATAAAAAGTTAGGACTACTTCTCTACATTATATTAAGAGAAATAAATAATTCCACGGTAATTCCAACTCAAAGTTTTTATTCTGAGATCAAGGTGTATAATAATTTTATTTTCATCATAAAAAGAGTACAATTATGTTCACTATCTATCTACGAAATACAAAAGAACAATGCCTTGAGATAGTTGCAGTTTCACTGCATAATGCATGGAAAGAACAGTAACAAAAACATTATGCTAGATTTAAGAGAAATTTTTAAATGTAAATTCCACAAGCAGAATTCAAGATAGAGTGGGAATTGACCAGAACAGATATGTTAGTAGCATGTGTAAATCTGTGTGGCAGACAGTCTGAAATAAGTTGCAGTAGATGCCAGCGAGATAAAGATGGAAGCATGTCCAGAGAGCCCAAGGATGTCTTCAGTTCATCCTTTATTCTTTGCAGGTCAGATAGGTGAGGTAGCGAAGGAAGACAAGCCACGAGTTCTGATTGAATCTTTTGCAGATCAGCTTTCTTTAATACATCTGGCAAATGTTGTAATGACTGCAGATCTACCACCTTTGGAACCTTCATTGCCGTGTATATTGTTAGAGCAAGAAAAAGAAAGAAGCCAATCAGGTGCCTGAAACATGAATTACATGAGTTGTCAAAATCGGAAGACAAAATATAAAGGCTGTGGAATAATGAAATTAACAATATAAGGTGCACAAAATTCCATTCACATAATAGAAATATCCAAAAGAAATATATTAACATCTTGGTATCTAGTAATAGCCCATACTATCATCTCGGCCTCTAGCTTCTAGCAGTAACCTTTCCGACAGTCTGATCACATTCATAGAAAATAGTGGTTTCATAACTACAATAATATATCTATCATGAAGACAGAAACTTCAGTTACATACTTATGGTATTGAAATCAATATTTGATGTTTTGAAGTATCAACTTAAGTTTGTATTATTGAAGAAAGTTCCATATAAATGTGACAGGGTTGTTATCTAGAACACAGTTTGAATAATTGCATGGATTGGCATCAATATGTTCCACTCGAAAATAGAGAGATAAATGAGTAACAGTCTGAGGTAGGAAGTTGACAAGTTAGAGCTGAGGAGTTTTGGTACTGAGAAAATTAAAGGATAACCATGTTATTTAAAAATTAATATGCTCACATATAGGTTAAAAGATTTGTAATGAAAGAGGAAAAGACTAAGCTACTACACAGACAATGCAGGGTAAAGATTTTGTTTTATGAAGATCTCATAACCCAAAGCTAAATATAATTAGCTAAGCAAGACTTGCTGGAGTCTCCTATTGCAGGTAGCCTTCTGTAGAGATATCTATTCCATAACCATGGCAGGGAAAATAGAAAAAAGAAACATTGAGGGAATTTAAATAAAAGAATATTGGAATATTTGCTCAAAATACGCAAAAGGCTAAGAAATAGAACAAAATGAAAAAGGTAATTAGAAAATACAGAAGGAACAGGTAAAAATAAAAATTGAAAATAGAAGAATTTAAAGGTAGGATAGAAGAAAATGAAGGGCATTAGGGAAGCCTAGAATTCATATATAACTAAGAAAAATATCATTTCTTCGATATGTCATGAATTTTAGAATAGAACATGCGGGAGTAGGTCCCTGAATTGTTGGACTTATAGCCTCATCTTCCCATTGCTTCTAGCCTTGCTTTGGATATTTCGGCATATGTTTCGACTGACAGGTACCTTATGTTAAGTTTCAGTCCCTTTTGAAAGTCGTTGTTCATGAGACTCCAGTGGCCGCTCTTCCGGGTGGAAAGGGGCGGTCCCACACATCATGTACAATCCTATCTTCAGGAAATTGGTAATTGGTAGTACTCCCTTAGCAAGAGAAAGTTGAGGGAAATCCTTTTTTCGTTGAAATTATCATTGAATAAAAGTACACTAACATTCACTATTCAAAGATCAAAATGCTTCCATGATAATCTAAATTTACATAATCTTCTTTCAAGTGAGGAATTCAGAATAATTAATAACAACATTTTCTTGATCGTAGTTATCTCATTCAGGACATACTTCGAACCAAAGATGATTGCAATTGCTTTATTACTAAAAAGCACCTTCAGGCCCTATCTGCGACGTTATTAGGAACAGTTGTTCGTACAATTACAATCTATTTACCAAAAATAGATTATTTCTGCAGGGCCTCATCATATCGGACAAACCCTTCATCAGATCGTTCATGCTTTGTCCTATACGACATGGGTTGGATTAGAATTGCCGCCTAATTAATGAGCAAGAAAACAAACTTTATGCCCCAAATTCTGTCTACCATTCAAATTCAATCATCATTTGCGATTGGAATGGAATCGCAAGTCTGTGATCAATGGCATCAAACCAAGATTTCATAAATAGAAACTAGAAAAGATCCAACAGAAGGGAAAGGAGAAAGAAGAAGAGAGAAAAGATTAAGATGAAAAAGGAAGCAAAGATCAAATATTTATGGAATTCTCAGTGGGAATCTTACGTCCAGACGTTGAGGGTCTCGTTATGGACGGTAAAAATGCTGAGGAGGATCTGCTTCAACGGCCACTCGGAACGGTAGTACCCTAGGATGTACTCGTTGTCCTTGAGATACCCGGGCAGCGAATGGTACTCCACCAATTGGTACTTCACCTTCTTCCACAGCCGCCGCCCCTTCCCCGGTCTCCCGCCGGAAATGGCCCCGATCGCCAGCGACTCCCCGCCCTCCGGCACCATCGTAGGAACAGCAACACCTACCTAACCAAAGGAAAAAGCTCTCGCCTTTGAGCCGAAACCGAAGACCTAGCGATCGAGGGGAAGGCGGAGAATAGCAGCCCCAGAAGTGGAGCCCCGGCAGATCAGGAGTCTAATCATAGGAGAAATAGACGATCTCGGATACCATCGACGCGTCGTCGTGTAAGAAGCGGAGAGAAGGGACACTAATATCGGTTTTGGAGAACCGAACCCGTGAAGACTTCGGCTTCGACTTCGGCTTCGGCTTCGGCTTGGTTCGGTTCATAACGGGCGGAGTCACTCCGACCGTTTGGGATGCAGCCAGAAATGTGGGTCCTGAAAACCCATCACCCATGAGTTGTTTTCGCAGATGATTCGGTCAACGGCGTCGCTTTCTCTGACTTTTCGGGTTTATGTGAAATTTTTATTTTGTAGTATGCAACATAAAAAATATAATAAAAATTATTTTATACACAAAAAAAAGAACCTGAAAGCGATCCAGTAATATAACGGAAACAAGAAACCTAGAGAATATCTAATAAATATTTTTCGATAGCATAAAGAAACTAAGGGACAGAACCCAAAGATGCCTTCAATGCATGATCTTGGCATGCTTTAAGGTCTCCTCCACTAGGATAAGTGTTTCAGCCATAAAGAGTTATAATGAGCTTTGCAATGTGAACAACCAACAACAAGAGTTCCATCAGTGAGAGAGAAAAATAGAACCCTCTATGATTGTATACTACAGAAAGATAAAGAATATGCTTAGGATTTAGTCAAAGATGCTTTGTCTCGTCCCATCATACAGATAATAAATACACACACTTTCTTTGTTCTTTAATGCAGGTCGACGGCGAAGGGGGTGGTCGGATTGACGTCTGCTTCGTGGATCTCCTGCAGCGTATGCAGTGGAAGTCATTCTCAGAATGGCCATCGGGAGGGAGGGAGGAAGAAAGAAAGCCTTCGTGCACGACTTGTCATGCCTTTGGCGTATGGAGGGCTCCTTCCTTCTGGTGGAAGAAGCCAGTCGACGGTGTTGCCGTTTTTGAAAGACGCAAGAACTCCACGTGGTGCGGAAACGTGTCGGTCACCTTTTGGACACGTGTAAAGAGATGACTGCCACGTCGATGCTCGCGGCCGACAGTTTGGAAACGTCTGACGTGGAGAAACTCAGATCCTCTACGTTGGCGGTTCATGTGACGTGTCCCACTTGTACAAGTTATGTGTTGTTCGACTATTTAGTATACACAATGGCAAGTATCCTCTATTATGTTATTTTGTATTTTATATTCGATTTAATAAATATTGTATCTAGTTATTAGATTTTGATATGGGTGATTGTTGGATCAACTTTGACTCGATTCAAATAAGTATGCATAAGAAGATTGACATGACTTGTAGATGAGCTCGAATTCTAATCTATATATAGACCAAGGTAAAACAGATTTTTCTATACGATCCTTTCGAGATTTAAGATAATAATCGATAAGTATAAAATAATTTTAATTAATAATAATTAACCTTGATTGATTATAATATCCAATTATAATGAGTTAATCTAGAGGATGATTGTTGAATTAACTTTGACTCTACTAAGATATGTATTCATAAAAAAATTAACATGATTGGTACGTGAGCTTGAATGCTCACTTAGAAGGTTAGGATGGATTCGAGTGAATGTCTCATGATTAATCTATATAAAGACTAAGGTAAAATAGATTTTTCGACATAATCCTTCTAATTGTTAAGATACTAATCGATAAATATAAAATTTTAATTGATAATAACTAACCTTGATCGATTGTCATGACGAGTTAATCTAGAGAAATATTTTGTGAAATGTTCCTCATCATCTTATTTATGGGGATAGATAAAATAATTTTTGAATCATCCATGTGTCCATTAAAGTCTGACTTCTTATTACTAATTATGTTTAGTCATTATTTTATATATTTTAAAATAAAATATCATAATTTTCTTGTACTTAAAAGTAAAAGCTTTCTTCAAGTACAAGTTATAAATTATTTGGACTAATCATATGAATCAACCCAAAAAATCTTCGCATTGGTTAGATGATAAATACGGTCAACTACTTTTATTGCAACAAAAATTTATTATGATATACAATTGATTTCGACATGGACACCACAATTAGCTAATGAATCTAATACTGTATGAATTTACTTGAGGATGAATTGTAACTTATATATTATTAATTGAGCTATTGCAATACAAAAGAAACTTATGTGATCCAAGTAATTTTGAATGTGGAGCACATTTTGATTGCAGCAGTATTCCAATGAAGCATTTAGAAGATCTTGTATAACTCTTTTATTTGTAGATCAAGATGTTGACTTTTCTCAGTGAAAGTTGGATCGAAATACCATCTTGGAGGTTTTTTTTGCTTGAATAAAAGAAACAAGGCTCGAGGGTTTGACTACATTCCTTTTGTGAGTCTTAATGGTAAGCATTTGGGGTCAATTATTTTCGTTATTATGTTGTTTAATGCCATCCGTTCTTTTTATCATACCTAAAATAGTTAAATATAAAATCAAATCAATTTAGTTTCGGTTGGTGATTAAAATCAACACATAGTTTATCATCATAATTGATAAAAGTGAAAAATAAACGATCTCAATAAATAATTTTGATATATACCTTAGTGTTGGCAATTAATTTATCATTAAATGGCACAGGTTCATGTGTCATTTATCATTAAATGGCACAGGTTCATGTGTCACATGCGACATCTTCCTAATCGTAAGCCTTATTTATCATTAAAAAAATGTTTAAGGTATTTTTCTTCTTTGATGTTGACATATCGAAATGATTAATTATATATATATATGCATATAAATGTTCTATTGTAATTTTCAAATGACTTTTATTATTTTTGCTTTGTCATGTATATAACTAATTGATTCTAAACTGAGTCTTTCACCTATATATTGTTTTCAAAAGTGGCTTATTACAAAATGTTTGTTTTTGAGGGTAAAACAGAAGTGATGAAGAAGCAAAGGAAGTTGTTTGACCAAATCATTGATGAAATGATTGAGTTTTGATGGATTAAGTTTCAAACAAATTATAATAGGCTCAAATAAATTATAGAAAAGCTAATAGTTAGGTCGGAATACAATCTTTAAAACAACACAGCATTCATTAGTCGCTTAAAAGACATGTAATATATTTCCTATGCTATATAAGTATGACATGTAATATTTCATAGTACAAGACCATTTGTAACTTATAAATTATTTTTATAATATATAAATATAAATTTTATAGAAATAATAGAAGATAAAAATAAATATTGAAAGAAGCTTTATTGAATAGTTGAAGATGCTTCAATACATTAATATGTTTCCTCTCCTATTTATAAGATTAGGAGGAGGGATTTCCAAAGATTTTTCTCAACAGAACAGAAAGATTTCCTCATATAGTTAAAAAAATCTTATCTTCTATCAGAATTAATAGTCAAAAATTCATTAACTTGAAGGTACGATCGAATCGACTTGACAATACAATCAATTTGAGAATGCGATGATCTTTATAACATAACATGGCTATCTGAAGGATGCGATCGATAGGAGTAATCGATCACTTTAAAGGATGCAATCAACTTGTGGGAAAAAAAAATGATTTACTTAAAAAATAATTAAACAACACTTACCTACCTACGATATGAAAGAATTAAGTAGTCCTCGGAAAATTAATAGATGAGATGGAATGTGTAGTCTATCATTATCGGCTTTTCTATTGAGAGCGCGCTTGGCTTTAATCTTACCAAAATATGCTTCGAGCCATTCGGAATATTTTAATTAACGAATCTCCATCCGGATGTCCTTCCAAGTTAAGCATTCACCCCACCCCCAAGTGGGGGCCCACGCTCCACGTCCCCTTACCGTGTGGGTCCCACCCGATTCGTTGACCTGACCTGCCGCGTGGGCCCCAAGTGACAGGATGCGCGGAAGGCTGGGACCATGAAATGTTGATTAGGTGCGGAAACGCCTCCGCCGACGTCTCGCCGAGGCCCGCCCCACACCAAAAGAAACGGTGGGACCCGCATAGCGACCTGCGGGCCCCTTCCCAAACCGGCATCGACGATCGCTTGTTTCGTGTTGCATCTCTGGATCGAGACAGTAAAGCCGCACCGAGAAATATCTTGGAACTTCCTGCTGTAGCCGTCATCCGAAAGAGTCGATTGATCTCATAAATGTCATATTGAAGTTTTCGAGAACGGAAAAGAGAGAGAATGTGGCATCGAAACTAGTGTTTATGCAGCAGGAGGAGAGATTCATCAACAATAAAATGTCATCATGTTATTTCTTTTTTTGTGTTCTTAAATCTTTATTTTTCTAAATAACTTACAGAAAGAAATGCTTGTGTTGAATCCAACTCCTATCAAATTGACAATCTAATATGATTTTGCCATGCAATCGAGAAGAAATCATCATATTGTCCAACTTCATTCTCTTTCCAAGTCATAACTAATAGTCTGCAATGCATCATGCGAACAACCGCATGGCACAATGCCCGAGAGTGACAGGACTATCTATCTTAGTCAAAGTCAACACCAAATTATTAGACTCTTCGCTCCTTGGAAGACAGAGAAAGGAAACCAGAACTCCTCTTTCTTCCACCACTCGCATCGTTAAAATGCCTTCATGGTGTTTCTCCCTTTCCCCAATCTCCATGGCTTCTCAATCTCTCACCCTTCTCTTCTTCTTCTTCCTCTTACCTTCCCTCCTTCCTGTTCTCCATGCCCAGCAACCCTACGAAGGCCTTCTCACCACAGACTGCGAGACCCAACACAACTCCTCCTCTCTCCTTGGCTACTTCTGCAATAGCCAACCCAATTGCCAGGCCTTCCTCACCTTCCACTCCCAGCCCCCATATAATTCCGTGGTCTCCATCTCCTCCTTGTTGAGCTCCCACCCGTCCGAGCTCTCCCAGGCCAACTCCGTAAGCCCGACCGCCACCTTCCCCACCGGCACCAAGGTGGTGGTCCCTGTCAACTGCTCTTGCTCAGGTGCATACTACCAGCTCAATTCCTCCTATCTGGTACAATCCGGAGATACTGCTCTTGTCGTAGCCAACAACACCTATCAGAGTCTCTCCACCTGCCAATCCATCATGAACCAGAGCCTCAATGGCACCACCAAGTTGTTTTTCGGCTTTGAGATCACTGTGCCTCTTCGGTGCGCTTGTCCTACCAGCAATCAGACCTCCAATGGCGTGAAGTACCTGCTGAGCTACCTGGTGGATAAAGGCGACACCATCTTCGGCATAAGCAGCAGGTTTGGGGTCGACCAGCAGAGCATCGAAGAAGCAAACGAGATATCGGGCACCAACATCTACACCTTCACGACCCTCCTCATCCCCTTACGGAGCCAGCCCAACACGTCCCAGCTCGCGGCTCCTCCGCCGCCGCCGCCGCCGCCGCAGTCACCTCCCGCCGCTCCCCCTCCGGCTGGGAACAGCTCCAGCCATGCCGGTCTTTACGCAGGGATCGGAGTCGCCGCGGGCGCTCTCGCCCTGGCTGCGCTTGTCGCGATCTACTGTGTTGCCGCTAAGGCCAAGAAGAAGAAGAAGAAGAAGGTAGGCGAAGCTCTTCCTCCCAATGATTCAACCACCTACGGAACGGCATATGGCAAATCATCAGACGTGGAATCCTACGAGAAAGAAGCATCAGAAGACATAAAGACGATGATATCCGAGATCGGGCACGCCTTGAGAGTGTACAAGTTCGAGGAGTTGCAGCTCGCAACAGAGAACTTTAGCTACGAGTGCCTCATCGAAGGATCACTTTACAGAGGCATGTTTAATGGGGACGCAGCTGCTGTGAAGGTCATCAATGGGGATGTGTCCAAGGAAGTCGAGGTACTGAAGAAGATCAACCATTTCAATCTGATCAAGCTCTCTGGCATCAGCTTCAACCAAGGCCAGTGGTTCCTCGTCTACGAGTACGCCGATAACGGGCCTTTAAGCCACTGGATCTTCGACACATCCGGTTCCAAGGTGCTGAGCTGGGTTCAGAGGATGCAGATAGCTGTGGACGTCGCCAACGGCGTCAGCTACCTCCACAGCTACACCGAGCCGGCGTACGTGCACAAGGACATCAGGAGCAGCAACATTCTGCTGGACCAGACGATGCGGGCGAAGGTGGCCAACTTCGGGATGGCGAGGGCGTCGGAGGGAAGAGACGGCGAGTTCGTGTTGACGAGGCATATCGTGGGGACGAAGGGCTACTTGGCGCCGGAGTATCTGGAGCACGGACTGGTGTCTCCCAAGCTCGACGTGTATGCTTTCGGCGTGGTGATGATGGAGACGATCACCGGGAGAGATGGCTCGGAAACACAGAGAGGGGATAAGTTCTCATGGAATGCGTTGGTCACCATGGTTAGCGAAGGAGGAGGAGGAGGAGATGCCATGGAGAAGCTTGGAAGCTTCATGGATCCTCTGCTGGCAGGCAAATATCCTTCAGATTTAGGTCTTGAGATGGTTAGATTGATCGAGAGATGTCTGAGGAGGGATGCAGGTAGTCGGCCAAGCATGGAAGAAGTAGCACAATCTTTGTCGAGAATACATTCGATGTCACTGATCTGGGAACAATCACCAGCATACTAGATTTTGAACCGTAAGAAGGATCTCATCTTGTAAACTGCTCCAAACACTCTGCCTCATCCTGTAAGCATCTGCTAATGGATGCATTCCCTTTTCACGGAAACCATCTTACCATCAACATTATGTTACTCATCAATTTGTCGTGAGTTTTCAAATAGATTGATCACATGTTTTGGGAATTTCTCTGGCATCAATTATGGAGCAGAAGACAGTTTCAGTGACGGGATTCACACAGAAAGCTTCAGTTTAAAGTAACCAAACAAACGATTGCTCATGAAAATACTTTCAACAACTACAGCATAATTTTTGTGTGTTTGATTAAGATAAGTAAAATGGTGAACTTTGTTTCCCTGCGTCTCTTTTGCTCATGGAGCATAAACATATTTTGTTTTGGCATTCCAAAATGCAGACAGCAAAAACGTCCACCCAACTTGTTGAACAGTGGAAGAATGCTCATGTGATTAATATTATCCCAATAGAAAAATGACTAAATATTTAGATTTACTTTATTTGCCTAACATTTAATAAAACAAAAACTATGAACTAACTAAAGTCGCAACAAGTAATGCATCAAACACTCATAATATAAATTGTACAACAAAAATAATAGTTACAGAAAGATGCATCAATAGCTAATGCTTCATAGCTATATGTTAGAGTTTTATTTCTGTCATGATATATACTAAAAATATCTAATTTTTGAAGAGCTGAACTATCGAGAGGACACCGGTTGGAATTAAAAAAAATTAAAAAGATAAAATAATCTTTTAATAGGTAAAAAAAATCATAATCCTTTTTTTTCCTCAACTGTAGCAACCTAGCAAGTCTTCAGCCACCATAGTGTGTATTAGTTTAGCTACCGTAGTGTGTAATAGTTTATCGCCTATGTATCGATGGCCTAAACTCCCTTCGTCATTGATTGACGACCCCTATGACTATTGTAACATTCCACTATCACTATTGTGTAAGTCCTCATCAATCGTGCATGTGTTCACAGTCGACCAATGACCCCTACGGTTGTCGCATAGTTGTTGGGTGACCCTAGCCTCCGGTGTCTCATTGATGTCAATTATGGCCAACAAATGTCGTTGTAGCAACATCACTACAATCATCGATCAAACGTAGTGCCCAATAGGGCCGTTACCTTATGTAGCGACATTGTTGCACATTAAGTGACGATGAGCAAGGCAGGCTGTCATAGCATTTAGGCTGTTGCACGTAGGTAGTCATCATTGTATGCTATTACACTACCATCTCTACAACCATTGCCCACGATTAAGTCGATGACCAATGGAGGCCGTCACCCTCAATAGTATTGTTGTCGATATGAAGATGCCAACGATAGCTTGCCAAACATATATGAGTAGCACACTTCTATCATGATTCCACCTATATTACATAGCCCGTAAGCAAGCACGGAGGAATAGGTTTAGAGATCGGACATAATACATCACAAATTAATTCAAAAATAATATTAATCCGAGATTGAAATAATGATTCAAAAGATGAATATATCTAATTTTTTTTTGATATCATATCTATTTATAAACAAGAGTAGAGAGTCTGAGAAGTAAATAGGACAGTCCCTCTTATCAAAATCATCTCAAAAAATTGATAACTATGATCATAATTCAATCAGATTTATAAGATATCTTATCCAATTAAATACGACTACATAATCAAACGCACGATTCTAAATTTTGGCTGATAGCCAAACCTAATGCATGCATGTGATATCCTCAATAGCTAGTCTACATATCTTGGGCTATTCTAGCTTGATCGATTTCGCTAATGTGTTTAGAACACTTGCAAACTGCACTCTTAACATTGTACTTCAAATACATCACAAGAGCATCGTATTCAATTCATATCGGCAATTATAGACAATGGATCGTGGAGGTGAATCATCGGAAACAATTAACTTACTAAAGAAAGACAACAACATTGGTCCTCTCATCAATTTGGTAATAAAAAAAAAGCATTTTCATAAAATATTTTAAAAACCATTGTCATGACAAATTAGTCAATAGAAAACACAACCAGAAAAGACAACATGAAAGTATACATTTTTACAATTTAAAAAATAAAAAAAAATCATCACAAACCACACAACTTATGTGCATGGAACCAAACGTAAATCTTATGAACACAGTGCATGCACATGAAAGATCTCAAGTACCATATCTGGGGGACTGGATCCAGCTTGATCAATTTATGGTGAAGGCTGATATGCTCCTTTTAGTATATATCCAAAGCCGCAACAGCCAACTCCTGAACATATTCAGACAATAATTGCAGATATCATAATTCTTGAAGGAGTTCTTTGGGATGAACACAGTCATGCATTTGATTCACACTCCATGTTCTATGAAATATTTACCATATGGAAAGAGCAAATAAAGAAATTCTCATGTATAGAATCTTTCAACGAGATAATACTTTTCAAATGTCTCAAAATATGCCATGGTTCCAAACATATTTATCATATGGAAAGAGAAATCTGCTCCAAACTTATATGCCATGGTTCCTTGACGGAGTTCAAACTTTTAGAAACATTTTCAGATCAATTGTGATATACAAGGATCAAAAGGAGTTAAACTACTGAGCAAACAAGTGTTCTGTAATCATGCACTCAAAAACACAAACGATTATGATCCACTTCTAACCCTTGCAAGCTCTATCAAAATTTTGGTATTAAAATCAAATTTAACTCACTTCCGAAATTACATAACACTGTAGTAATCAGCTCAAACAGTTATCTTACACAATAGAACAACAATATCAGCTCTCCCATCAGCTACAGCAGTTTAAATTTCATCAAGATTGTAACTTGTCATGGACATTCTATCAGTCATATTGAAGCAATTAGATATCACAAGCACATTCTGGTCAGACCAAAGAAAACATAAAAAAGAACAATATAATGTACAGGTAAAAGCTTTCAGCTTACAGGAATAAATGGCATGACCTCGACGTATCTTCTCCATTGCCTTTCCTATGAGTCGGTTTGGCGATGGCGCGGTGCATACCCGATATCGTGATCTCCTCCTCTCGTTCCAGTCCAGCGCCCCCCTTCACGGTGGAGTACGGGGACGGCGGATCCACCCTGTTCTGCTGATTCATTCAAGAAAGAGTAATTTAGGACCTTTTTGCGGACAAAAGAGCGGGCATGTCCTTGCCGGGGGAGGGGCAATCTCAGAGACTTCTCGGAAGTGCCCTTCCACGGCGGTAGCGGCGACGGAGAGCTTCCTCCTCGTCGGATATAGCTGGGCGGCGGCAGCTGCGAAGGCTTCTTCCACAGCCCGTGTTCGGAGCCGAAGGGGTTTAAATCTCCTGGGTTGCCGGGTTGGAAAGGGCTTGACGGAACGAACGGGAAACGGGAAATGTGGATGGTGTTTCTTTTCTAATCGGTCTTCTTATCGGATCCGAACAAAACCCGTTTCCTTAAATGGCGTAGGGTTCTCAAGAACCATACCCGATCGCCCGAGGACCGGCAAGAATCGAAGGCCACGCCAGGTGAGATGAAATCTCCCAACTTTAGATTAGGGTTTCACCACGAGGTTCTCGATCGAGTTCGTCCCTCGATTCGCCCTCCCATCGGGGCTCGATTTCTATCCCAACATCGTGTCGAAAGGGTTTTTTTGTTCGAAACTTAGGTTTCTCCATCTCGATTGTGGTTGGCTTGTTACGCTAGGAACGGATAGGAATTTACCAAAGCGATTCAGGTTGGAGCACATGGGGGTTGGATTCTATTCTACGGGGCTGACATTCGACGAGGCAGCTACCAGAATAGTTTAGTTAAACACCGCAATGGGTTTGTGACTTATGGATCGTGCAAGTTGCGAAACACAATTTATTTTCGTTTTTTTTGTTGTTTGGAGCAGCTTTAGCCTTTCTATTCATGCCATTAGTTGACATTCCTATGTAAAAATTTCCATTTCTATGTTGCAATGATTTTGAGGTTTCTTTTTTAAGAATGTAATCCCTTTTTTTTTTATTGCCCGTGTTTTTGATACAAAAGATGTTGTTTATGTCTATTTTTCTGACTAAGTAACTATCCACTTGTTTGGATTTCTTGCTTTCAGCTGATCAGTATAAGTTTTGACATTTTATTTCTCTCTGGTATTTTGTTGAAATGCTTCTGTTCGATAGATTCTGGGTGCACTTATTATTGCAGCTAAGATATCTATTCATTGAAATGCTTCTGTGCAATAGATTTGAACTTGGTGGGGCATCTTCTTGTTTTCTTTTTTTCTCTTGTAAATATTCAGTAGGTGAGTATATGAAGTCACCATATCTTTCTTATAACTTTGGTTACCAGTTTTAGCATATAGAGCTAGAAGAAGATCTTAGATAAATGAATAATAAAGAGAAATGCCTCCCTAACATAAAACTAAAACCTAAACCTGACAGTAACATTCTTCAAAAAATGTCTAGAGCACCAATATGTGCGCATGCAGTGTACTCTTGAAAGTGTACATATGCAGAGTTAGCATATGATTAGTCGAAGATGTTATAGTACCCACCACAGCATTACATTGCATCACAAGTTCATGCTCTTCATCTTTGAATGTAACTATGTTCACGGCAAAATTTCACATATATTTTGGATTTTTTAAGTAGAGGATCAATGTAATTAAAACTTATTCATTTTCAGTTTACACTAAAATTTCCTTGATAAGGCACAGGTAATATTTCTGTACTTTCTCTTTGATACAAAATTGCAATATGCTGTTCTAAGATGCAGGTATCTTCTAATTTTTTCATGTGTGATTGCATTACAATGGCCCTATTGGCTACTTGAACTTGGACACTAGAAGTTTGTTTGAAACTAGAGGTGTAAAACCTTCACCATTTCCTACTGAAGGGTAAAGCGTGTCACATAGATATTGTTTCTTGATTACCTTTCTTTGTTTTAGGGTGAAAGTTCATATGTGTGTGGTTGCTTATATTTTTTGGACCAGTTGGATTGGTATTAGATTACCAAATGTTGAGAAGAATCTCATTGTACTGGAGTTATATTTTCTTCAGGAGAGTTCAATCTATTTCTTCTTTTTTTTTCACTTTCATTCATGTTGGTAAACAGATTGGGTCTTTTCTTTCCAGTGGAAAAAAAATGAGGCGTCAAGGACAATATGCTGACATCGATCCTGCGATAGCTGCACAGATGCAGCACATGTCGGGACAAAGATTACAACACAGCTCTGATATGAGTCATTTTCCAGGAGGGTCAGATTCTTTTCAACATGGTGAAGAGCATCACTATATGCCTTCTAAAGCAGAGGGACAATGGCAGTGGGATAGGGATGGGACAAAGGGATCAAATCAGCTCCCATCTCAACTATATAAAGAAGGCAGGTGTTGCTTCGCTTGAGATTGAAAATTGTGCCATTTCATGGTGATTTTGCCCCCTAATGCCATGAGATTTGCTTTAGTCTTCTGTATTTTTCGATACTACTTGTTAGGTTAGTGTGTTTTTGACGCTCAAACTTTTTGCATGGTCTGTAAATTTGATTCAGTACTCTCCATTTCTAACTAGTATTTTCTATTGCACATGGCCATGGAGTGTTAGTTGGTCCTATTTATAAATCAAGTACATTTCTTAGCTTGGCTTTGAGCTTGAATTTACAATGCCTTGACAGGTTCAATTGTAAACCAACTATTTTGCATGCTGATAATGCCAGCAAAACAAATATTTGAAAAAATAAATTTGCATTTGCTTGTATTAGTGAACAATGCATCATTTTCAGAGCTGGATCATCCCATGATGGACTCGTTGCAACTAATAAGGTGAATAGTATAATGACCAAAATTGAGCATGAGTCCTATCATGCTAGAAATAGTGTTGTTTTTCCTATAACATATGCATCCATTTCTTTCTGACAAAAGCAAAAGCAAAATAGTTGCTCTGTCTTGCTTTCTTATTTTTCCACTGATTTAACTCTATCTTTTTTTATTATAATAGTAAATGATAATATCTACAGTTTATAAAGTATAGAACAAGGACACTTGAGTCTCATTTGAAAATCAATACACATCTTTTATATCCGATAATATATTGGAATCTTTTTTTTTTTTGCTACTGATTCACAAAGTCTTTTATGGATATTGTTCAAAAGAAGTCATACCTAGGAAAACCTGGGTGGAAGTTCCAATGGAGGCTTTTGGAAAGCTTGCATTTACAATGACTGAAGTTCTTAACTGAACTAACTTGAATATAGGAATCTATATCCTAAGCAAGGCTGCTTGTTTTGTTTGTATAAAAAAAAAAAGGACTCGAAGGTTCTCAAGTGTTTGGCTGCATCATTTGGACATATCACTTTCGGTTTTTCTTTTCCCTTTTTAAGTAAAGATTTCTGATAAATATTGTCTAATAAAAGACCATGCAAAGCTTCACTTATTAGTTTTCTACTACATAAGTGCTGGACAATGTTACCTTATTGCAAAAACAAGAGAGATGACATTTTCTTCTAGTCATGATATAATTTTTGTATCATGTAATAGTGCCTTAAAAGATGTGTTTTACATATGATATTTGCTCGCTGTAAATCTTGTTGTTTTCACTCTTTCTAATGGTAATATAAGGTTCTTTTGTCTACCTACCCTTGTTGAACTAAATAGGAGATGAATTTTGATTTAGGACAAGGAAGCGATGTTTTGTCTACTTTGTATGAGGCACAAATGTCTGATTCAAAATTAGGTAGGGAGATGCAGATAAATAGAGACCCAAGAGCACATGCCCGTCAAGACGAGTTGGTGGCCACATTTGTTGATAGCACTCTTCCTCAAACGTTTGAAGGTCTTGAAAAGAAGTTTCTTAATGATATCATGAACTTGGCAAAGGAGCAGCAGGAAGCAGAGGACAGAGAAAATGCTAGACACAGAGAGGTAAATTTACAAATTTGGTAGATACGAATCTTAAGGTTTGGATATTTATTTTTCTGTAGAAAAGAAGCTAAACTTCTAATACTTTTCATACATGTGCTAATTAAAGCTATCTCTATAAGCTGGATTTTGTGGTACCAATCAATGTTGCATAGGTGGTCACCAAAGTGCTGCCTATGTAGTTGAGTTGCTCTCATGGTCTAGGCCCCTAGTGCTATGGAGGGTATCAAGCTGAGAAACTATCTGAGCACTTTTGATGGGACTTTGGTGGTCAAATGGGCCATAAAAGTTAGCTTTTTTCCCAGGTGTTTTCCTATTTATTAAAAATAGTTATTAATAAAGAGAAATAGGATAATGGTACTTGTCATTTGAGTAACGTGACATATTATGTGATTGTGTGATGAACAGCAACAATAGTTGATAAATTGGTTTGTCAGTTCCTCTTTATAACTCATGGTAGATCAATGATGCATCAAATTATATTTCTATTTTCATAGTTAGTACTTCTATATGTTTCATTTATTGTAATCTATTTTTCAACAAGGAACTTGTGGATACATGGAAATGAAACTCTAGGTCTTCAAAGTAAGTAATGGATCTAATTCATGTTACCTAAGATTCAGATTTTTGATAACTATATAAACAATCATCCAGAATAATCATCAAGTTAAAAATGTCCTGCACTTGGGTGTCGGACCTATTGGTCCATATATTGATAACCTTAAAATGACCTGCTGAACCTTATTGACGATGCTGGATTGGTCGTTTATTTTCAATTTCTGAATGTAGTTCTTATTTGCAATAGAACTTTGACTGATAATTTGATAATTAGTAAGTGGCTTTTTGTTCCTCATGCTAGCGTTGGTATACATATATTCAGTATGTGGCTTTGGTTCTCCCTTCTGGAAACAAGATTTGGTATTGTTGCTCTAATGTCCCTCATGGGTGTAGGAAGCGGCATTGCTGCCGTGTGACCTACCTGATAAAATGTTTAGTAGATATTAATATAGTTTTATAAGCGAATCCTGTTAGGAACATCAAAAATTGTATGTAGTTTATTTGTGAAGTTTATATACCTCTACTTTAAAAGCTATAACACAAGAATTAGTACAAATGTTATGAGCTGGCCATGGGTAATGAAATTTGTGTATGCCATTATCTTAACTAATGGTGAGGTAAAAATCTCTAATATTGATATTCTAGTCAACATAGTACCTACTTATGCTGATTATAATTTTGTCATAGTGTAATCATGACTATGAAGGGATTCAACATAGATAGTTCTGAGGATCAGCCAATTATATCTTGGAGATATAATTACATCTTCATGTTTCAATTGGATCCCTAAATTTACATTTAAACAATGTAATTATTAAAACATAGGTGCTTTACTAATTATAATAATGTTGTTGCAAATTTATTTTCTAGTTCACTATGACTTAAGATGAATGACAGAAAGTTTCTGTATTTACCTCGTAATATTTTTGTTGTTTCTGGTGTTGTATCATTTCAAGTTGTAGGCATTAAAATTTAACTAATAAACTAGATGTATTTTTTTATTTGTATATCTTATGAATTTCTCTTTCTAGGCAATTTATCATGCACATCCTGTTGCCACCTTGTATGAGTAAAAAACATGATAGCCACAAGCTTTTTTTTTATTTTTAGAGCAAAGGTAGTGAATCCACAAGCTTATTCTATAAAAGAATGAAATGAGTACAGGGTGTAAAGAAAGAGCATAAAACAACGAAACAAAAGCAAGAAGAAGAAAGAAAGAAAAACCAAGGACCAACAAAACATAAAGTGTTTGCATTAGGTATTTAAAAGCATCTGCGAATCAAATCAAAATCACTTTAAAGGTCATCTGGATCAGGTATTTAAATACTTCAAACCATGAAACAGGACACTACACGTTTCCACTAACCAGATTTTGAAGAGTTTGTGTTTCCCTTCTTTCCATAGGTCTAACAAAGGAGGAGAACCAACCCATCTCCGAACTTTCTCAACCTTGTAGAGAAAAGATAAATTCTTGATTTACTCTTGGTGAAGTTGATAGCTAAGCCTGAGTAACAGAAATTCTTGATTTTCTGTTAATTATAGACTTTCAGATCCACCATCCAAATTCAAGTTTAGTTATTACTTTGGAAAGAAGTGCATGAAACTTGAATCATAACAGTTCTGGAAGAGTTTTGAAATAACCATGGGGATCTTTTTTTTGTAGGAACTAACATTTTTTGCCTTTCAAATTATTGACCAGTGTTGACGGCCTATAGATAAAACCATTATAAGGCAAATGTTCTTAAAAATATCAACAGAACATGAAATTTTTTGAAGTCTTGATACAAGGTTTTTTTAATGAACCAGTTAAATGTATTACTAGAAGACTCTTCAATGTGACAGGTGAATCAGCTGGTGTTTCAGGTCTCTGTATCTCCATGATATTATCATCTGGTTATCAAAACCTATATAACTAGTTTGAAAAAATTAGAGAGGCTTTGCAATTTAATAGGTAAAATAGTAGGATTTGGAGAATGCTAGGCAGTGATTTTCTAGCAAAAATCATGAATTCCTTTGATGGTGTCAGGTCTTTGTTCGAGTAGTCAATATAATGTGCTCCAGTAGCCTGGCTATATTTATAAGATGGTTTGTGGAGGAACATTTTCACACATGTATATGGAGTTAAAAGCAGATAATCTGCTAATAAATAATCTCCAAAATTTAATTTTCTTTTGGACTTCAGCTAATATTACCATATGCCCATAATCATAATTTTCTAGAACCAATTCTACTGTCTGGTTGGGACTGTTACCTGAGCTGTCTAGACTTTGTGACAAGTTATTCTCTGTTGGGAGGGTCTTCCAGATTTAGGAGAATTTGTCAATGAACTTTGCTCCTTTCTGTGCATTTTAAGAAGGAATTGCTGGTATATTTGTTTTTATTTATCTACATCCATAACATATATATGGTATTATTTGCTCGATTTTATCCTCAGATAGATGTCTTCTTGGTTCCAATTATTATATTTCAAAATCTACCTTTTCATATCCTAAATCTTCAGCATTTAACTGTTTCTAATTGTTCACATCAATATTCCTTTGAAACCTCAGAGATTAAATGAGATCAACGCACAATATCAAGAAAAACTGCTGGCTGTTCGAGCCCGTCAAGCTACCCAGAGAGAGGATATGCTCCACAAAGAATCTCAGGCACGCCATCAGCAATATCAACAGGCTTATGTGAACAGCTATCAGAGTAATGCTGGAGCTAGTGATGCACATGGCTTTGGTGCCGCTCCCAATGCTGTCAGTACATATGATGATGCACCGCGTGGATATGCTGCAGGTCACTATGACTCCTATGGGGATGAGCGAGCCGAATTGTCAAGAGGCACCAGGGGTCGTGGCTTCGGCAGTCGTGGGCGTTATACTGGTGGTCGTGCTTATAACTCGAGAGGTCGATATTTCTGAACCAAAGTTATTAGCCTGTATTTGCAGATTGATGACATTTACTCTGAAATCTTATGTTCTGATCAAGTGGCTGTTGTACTAAAAGTGACAACTTCTCTGCTGAATGTCCATTCATGTCTGGATACAGGTATGTGGCAATCCGTTGGATTAAATTTGAAAATTTCTTTTTTTTGAATATTTTGCTGGTGGATTACTTCAATGTCACTCAAATGCTTTTTGTAGTTTGTATTTGTCGTGAACATAGTTGCAAAACAGCAGCTCTACCTCTTATGACAGTTTCTGCCATTTATTGGGGGGCTTATCTTTTAGGTCATTGCTTAGTAATTGCTATCGTGCGTGTATATGACAACTTGGTTTACATGCGTGGGAAGGTGGGATCAAACTAGCCATAGTTGTTGAGGGCTGTACTTGCAAAGGTGCTCAAAGCTTGGACTAGGCCTCTCAAGTCGTTGAGCTTGCGTATTCCCGGCGTAGCTTACCTTCTACGTGATGGGAGAATGTCTGGGACCCCACTGTTTTCCTTTTGCAGGTAAGTCGGATGGTTAAACCATATGAGTGTTCTTTTGTGATAGATAATGATGGAGACTTTCTCACAATATTTAAAAGTAACAATATATCTTTCTAAAAGAGTTGGCTTTTAGATAGTGTTTGTGTTACTCATGTTTGTTCTCAAAAGTATTTTTTTGATTTACTGAATGACAAATTGATTAGTAAGCTAAGTATGGATGATGATTCAACAATGGAGGTCATGAGTATTAGTAAAGTGAAGATCAAAATGTTTAATGTAGTGCATACTTTAGAGAATGTTCTTTATATTTTAAAGATATAGAAGAATATAATTTCTTTGAGTCATTAGATTTCTAACTTTATAGCTATAAGACTAGAGGTAAAAATCTAAAAGTTACTCGGTGTTGTATGATCTTATTAAAAAAAAGGTTCCATTAAGGTGATGTATTAATGCGATGTATTAGTTCGCTCGAATCAGGCGTTGGACTATGAACAAATACTTTTAAAAGTGGAGATTGTTAGAGTTGGTGAGTATATTTATGATTCTTTATTATATTCAAACTAGTTGAGAGAATTTTAGTTAAATTAAAATTCCTCAGTGAATTAAGACTTGTTCCTATAAATACACATTGAATTTCAAGGTGTTGGTGATAGAGAAACAATATACCATGAGTACTCCCAAGGGTGATTTCTAAAATTTCTATAGAAGGTTAAGAGAAAAGTTCGAGGTTCTACAAGGAAAATCATACTTGAATATGGATAACTCAAAGATGTTATAATTAATTTTATATATTAAAATTTTATTTGTGAATATAAGTGAAAGTTATTGAACCACATCATATCTTATATTTACTTTGTGATACATTATCTATTGGTTGATCTTTGATGAATTTATCTTTTGATTTTTGATTTTTTGATCTCCCAATCTAATAATACGTACAAGAGAAGATGGGAGAGGAAGAGAAGGTATAAGAGGAAGAAAAAGAATAGATGAGAAAACAGAGTTGGAGGAGGAGTGAAAAGACAAGTATACTCGAGGTTGATGGCACACGATGATAGCGGCCGCTTGCAATTCTGCGGAGGAAAGGCATTAGTGCTATTCGAAGTGGTAACCTTTTCAAGTTTTCACTTTTTAGTAGATCGATTGAATCGTCCGGAATCGGGATGATACGCATCTCGGATCATGGGTCTACATTGATGCCCACCACCAGTGGATTCACTTGGCATCTCGTGAGAAACCAGTGACACAAGAATCGCAGGCATTCATAAAACAATTAAAGTGCAAGCCAAAGCAAGGAACCTCCCTTTCCCTTGCGATGAGGTGATCCAAGTGGAAGCCCTATGAAAATGGAATGACTTCGAGACAACTGTGGAGGTATACCACAAGAAACAGCATTAGCTATATGCTTCTCCATTGAGCATAAGCCAAGAGACTTCCTCACTCTGCACAGGTATATATATATATATATATAAAGCTCTTGAATTGTGTCCATCTTCATCCATCTATTGCACTGCAAGTACTCCACTTGGAAAAATGGACACATGCAAACAGCGATGCAAACAACCTCACATGGAAACACAGAAAAAACCTGTAAGTATTTTGTGCCTAAAAACTTCATATGTCCTATTGACTTTTATATATATATATATATACTAACCTTCAACACAAAAACTACACCAGTTACTATCTTTCTTAAGGCAACTGAACTCAACTGTAGGGTTCAAGAGGTCTATAGCATGACAATAGACCTCCCTGTCCAATAATGTTGTTGTTGATCTTTTTCTTCCATTGATGTTGGTTGCATATATATATATATATATATATATATGTTTATTATATGCTTTATTTACTCTCTGACAGAATATCTATGATGAAATCATCCCTCCGCACCAAAAAATTGTAATGGAAGGAGCAGAGAAGTACCTGATTCATCTCCCAGGCATGCTTTCTCTCTCTCAATTTGATTGATTCTGTAGATCTTACGCTCTTCAGTTTTGTTATGAGATTTCATGAAGGCATCATATTTTCATGAGGTAGAAGGTGGCCTCTTCATCAGTAGTACTTGGTTCTTTTTTCTCACCATGCATATATAGGCTTCTTCAAGGAACAACTCAATGTTGAATTCAACACCGATGGAAAGATAACTGTTAGTGGACAGCGTCCCTTATTCGTCAACTGGTGGAGCCGCTTCCGCAAGGAACTGCAAGCGCCGGAGAACTGCAACATCAACAACATGCATGTGAGTTTTAAGGACGAAGTCCTTTGTATTGTGCTGCCGAACTTCACCAACAAAGCCAAAGCCACTGTGAAAGATGAGCCAACACATGATGCTAGCAAGAAAGAAGGTGCAACTTCAACTCTTGAGCCAAAATGCAGTTGCAGGAAACAACAAGAACAGAACAAGTGCGAAATGTCTGAGGCAACACATGTGGAGGGGAAGAAGGTGAAGGATCACCTCATAGAGACAAAGAACGCAGAGAAGGTTACAGGAAAGGATCAACCTGAAGAAGGTAGGAAGGGCATAGATGCAGCAGCTCTAGCGATTCGCCATGATGCTCGAATCAGGCTAAGGAAGATGAAGCTTAAGATGGGTAGATTGGAAGATGAACTGTCCAATACCAGGAAGCTCATGGGAGCTTTCATTGTGGTTACTGTGGTTTCGGTGGGGGTGGGGTTGTACTTTCACTGTAGCCAGACATCCACATAGACATATACCCACCCGGCTTACTGAACTTTGCATCTCTATGTCAAGCTGAAGGCATTATGATAATCTAAATGTAATTGGGACTTGTTAAAGAAAAAAAATTAAAGATTCAAGTGGCATTATGGATTTACTGTTTTTCTCAGTAGAATAGATGTGTCTAAACAATCAAATTTATATTTAGTGTGCATAATACTTCGGTTAGTCTCGCATCGAAAATATATTTAAAAAAAAAAGCCTAATCAGTTCACTAATATTTTAAGAAAAATAATTTATACAAAAAAATTAATAGGTTAGTTATTCATCGAGCTACGTCATGATAATTGATATCCAAAAAATGATGTAGTATTAAATAAATACTATATGTAGATAGAATTAAAAGTATACCATATGATTGATGATGATGTTAAGTAGTGGAGATCGTAATGTCTTGATTAGCTCCACATCAAAAGTATAAAAAAAATTAAATGAACATATGGAATTTAAATGGATCTACCTCTAAAATATAGACTCGAGTATTTTGGGCTCATGATTGAAACCCAACAAAATCATACGGCCTTGACAAAATGCTTAGAAAAGTAAGAGAAAATAATTAAAAATTTTCTTGGAGGTTCACTAACATTTCATTGTGCCATATTATAAAAGAACTGATAATAACACTCAAATAGTTTTGTTTCCTTTTCTTGTACATCAATGGGTTTCTTTTTTTTACTTTTTATAAGCTTGATTGCAATTACTGATAAAATTTTCTTTGAGGAGCCATAGTGATTTTCTAAATTTTTTTGTAGTGAAATGAGTTGTGTTGATGCTAAAAACCAGCTTCATAAATTATTTGAACACATTTACTAGATAGAAAATCTTTCCTAGTGACTGAATACCTCTTCACAATGGAATTACCAAATATTTTATTTGTCAGAATGGCTTTTTCTTATTAATTATTCTAATTATATGATATTTGTGAACAAGCATTACCAGAAATAACCTTGAGAATGAAATTCTGGTTCTTCGTATGAATGGTGTGAGCTAGCCACTGAAATTTAAATGGGAGTCAAAATTTATACCAAAAAAGTTTCTTACATAAAGTTATTATCTTTTACATGATCTTTACCTTGTGTCCTGGTATACTAAAAATCTTCAAATATGGAGGTGTTTGGTGTAAAATATATATAGATATAGTATATATACAGAAAATATACTATATAGTATAGGTGTATACTATATATACTATGTAGATACTATAGTATATAGTATAGTATATAGTATATACTATGTAGATATAGTATATATACTGTAAAATATAGGTGTATACTGAAAATATTTTACATGATCTTTACCTTGTGTTGTGGTATACTGAAAATCTTCAAAAAAATAAAACTTGGCTCAAAGATATACTACCGGAAGGCGTAAAATATATATAGATAGAAGTGTTCTATTACAGCAGTGCATCCACATAAACATGTATGGTGGCACTAGGCAAACGTCAAACCTATATGATCTTACCAATTTATAGTCTTATATATTGATTGTTAAATAGGAGTCAATCTTGTACATTATTTTACGATATCGGATAGAAATCAACCCTTCCATATGATCTTATGACTTTACAAAGATCTATATTTTTGATAAATAACTTGACTTAAATTGGTCCTATGCTACACCTTTTCCTTACTGCACCCAAAAAAAAAAAAACCCTAACCAAAGCAACTTATCGTGCATGAGTGTTTATAGATTCAAGGATACTTAATTAGAGGTTCATTAATGGATACTTAATTGTCCTAGAAGCCAATGTCTCTAACAGGATTATTATTACAAATATATATAAATAAAATGATAATTATTATCTTTTTAGTATCCTGCAAAATACCTAATTATTTTTCAAAATTTCTAGTTCTTTTTTACTTTTTAAAAATTATTTATCTGTCAATTATATAGTGTTTCATGAAAGAAAAAACAAGCTAGTAGCATTACCATACTTATCACATAACTCTCTTGTTCACTGATCTTTCATGTGAAATTTTGGAAAGAGAGATAATGATGATCATAGGAAATTTGCCTCTTTTTTAAGGTCCTGAATGATGAATTAAATAATTTTTTTGAATGGGGTATTCATCTAAAGAAAAAGTTTTATTGGTTCTATCTCCTTTTTATAAAGAGAATGAATCTTTAATTAAAAAATTAGTCAACGTATATTATATTATGAGAATGATTCAAAAGATTCAAAATTAAAAACAATGGTATTCTCTTAGAGGCAAGTTGATTCGAAAACTCCATCCGATAGAAACTTGATAAAGGTATTATATCGTAAGTCAGAATATATGTCACCTGAAAACTCTCCCTACATTTTACCTGAAAAAATTATCTAACGTAAGTCGGGATACACCCGATAAGGGTATTCTATCGAAGGATCGAAGACTTGTAAAGTTTTGGTTTGACTCTCAAAATTTTCACAAACTATCCTTCCTTTCCCATCACTCCTCGAGATATGCGATAGGAGTCATTTTTGTTTTTATGTCTGTCTTGGCTTGAAATCAGGTCAGGTTGTCATTATGATTCCAGTCTACGATCGAGTTTAGGGCTAACATCTGATAACCAGAAAGAATAGAACCTTTGACAGCAACCTTCCCTTCATTTTAGAATTCTAACATTCCTACTGAGGAGAATCTCAAGAAGAGAAAATTATCTCATTCCTTGTGGTTTTTGTTTTGCAAATTCCATGGAGATTCGGCTTGTCTGAATGTTCAGAACCTTATAGTCGTAAGTTTTAATGATGATGGATCTCTGCAGCTTCCTTCTTTGTTCTTCCAAACAAATCTTCAAGCACCATGACATCCTGAATCCTTTCCATTATATACAAATGCTTTGTTCAGAAACCAAGTTTTCTCCAAGAAGATCCAAAGAGATTTGAAGTCCGCTGGACCAGCTTCAGCTTCAAAGGCATATTGGAGAAGCAGGTGTTCTGGACTTGCAGGACTCTAGAAGATCACAGACGAGGGTCGACCAGAACACTCTCTTTCAACCTAGATCCATTTACAAACAATTAAAATGGTTTGTTGCGAAAAACCCATTAAAGATCAAGGAGCAATATTCTAGGAAATGAGAAGGGGAGTAGCCTAATGGATTGATGCTTCAGAATCATCTCAGTTGCCAAGACCAAAAGGGTTCATACTTGGTACTATTTTTTTGCCATGGTCAATGAGCATTTTATAAACAGTGGACTTTGGAAAACAACAGATGATTGTTGTTCATTGAAAGCAGTTCAATTCTTTCTTTCATCAGTTTCCAGGGGATTATCCTTGTACATCCATTAGGCAATAGTTGCATGCTGGGTAAGCAAGTAAAGGTGAAATCACAAGCACTCTAATGCTAGAATGTTACTGATCTTCATCACTGAGAAAGGTTGTCTCAATGGATCAACTGCTTTTCATATATGTACAAACCTAATATGGTTATATGAAAGCCAAGACAAACTTGCTGGAATCTATTTGTCATCTAAAATGATCAATTGTTGATAAACAGCTTCTCTCTCCACACCCCGATGTCAAAAATACTCCCCGAGGAACACTCTTTATAGTAAGTCACCAATAAGTTATTATTTTAAATGTAAAACATCAGCTTCGCTCGAAGAGTATCAAATTTACATCAACTGATATCATAAATCTGAGATGAACTTAATCCATGGTAAATTCACTTAGTTCGGTCCCTTTGACTAATGTTTGACAATTTTAATTGATGATCAACTTCGATCGAGGAATGATATAATTTTTGAAAACCAGCTAAGACTTATGGAAGAACAGTGTGTGCTATTCTTACACAAAAAAATAGTCAATTTGATAACTTTGTACAAGAAATTTCTCCTGCTAACTTGCATATATGATTGATATATATATCTTATTAATGTTATGTATATGCGAATGATAATTACACGTATTCTTATAAATTTTATATGATGAACTCTTTTTATAAAAGTTATTGATATTGTATTTGTTAATTAGAGGAAGGGAATTGGGATTGTCCTGTATTGATCAACGGGCCTGTCCACGTCTCGGCCGTCACATCCACAGTATTTGTCTTTTAAGTAATCTTAAGCCATCAAAAGATGCAATTGAAAGACTGGTTGTACTCAGCTGACATGGTGATCACCGTATGCAATAACACACAGTAATGATTCACCACTCTGATGTATATTAGTTTAGGAGGAACCATGGCCAATTTTGATGGATTAAGAGGAGTAGAAATTTGATATTACGTGAAGATGTGTGCAGAAGTTAAGGATGATGTTGATTACTTCAAGAAAAAGCTGCATGCTTTCAGAGATTTGCTTAAGCAGATGCAAGAGTAGAGGAATCAGCATTTCGGTGGAGTATTAATGCAGCCTGAGAGGTTAAATCAGTGAGATAGTTGAGTTATGCAATGAATTCATGCAGAAGCGTCCTTGTTGACTTAAGGTGATGAGGGCACCCTATCTAGGGTTTCTATTAGGGTTCTTTCTTGCACTCGGCAAGCCATGCACTTCACACAAGCTCACAACATAGCAGTGTCCAGTTTCTTTTCATCTCGGTCCTCATAAATCACAGCAGAAGCATACAACAAGACTAGCAAAACCAGGTTATGGTTTGGCAGGGACTTCATCATATGGAGGAGACCTGCAATAAAGTTCATCACGGCTGCGACAGTCGATCATGGTTGAAATGTATGTGAGGATGAGTCATTTGTGTTACCAGTCTCCCATTTAGTAGAGATGAAATGATAACTCCTGGAAGGAGGCGATGCTAACTTGTACAAGAAGGTAGGCTTTTGCTGCCCTCTATGAGTAGCGGTAACGTGCATGAAACCAGAGCGCATCAATGTGGATCGA
>LVTN01000352.1:211672-284135 GCA_001649415.1 Musa itinerans
TATATATATTTATATATTGGGTTCATATTAAATGAGTGTCTTGTTGTTTCTTTTGCCTCGATAGGATAAAGCTTTGAAGCCCTACTGGTATGCATCTGCTCACATATAAACACATGGGGTACGAACCCTATGTGATGTCTTGCTCAAATCCTTCCTTCACCTTCTCCCAATCCCTGCAACGCCTACTCTCCTATAGTCTGAAGTCCCTCCCTCAGAGTCTTTATGGCTTACCAGCCTAATCAACTTTACAGTCAAATCCCTGTTGTGGATGTTTGTGCTTTTCCCATCTTTTTCCTCCCTATAAATCGCAATGCTATGTGGGGCTCCTTTGTCATACCAGCATGATCTTTATCTATGAGAAGTTCCCTCATAGCCTTTTCTTTCTTTCTTCTACTCTCTTCCTTCCTTCTCTTCTGGATGGTTCTCTACATGGCAGTCTTTGTTGTTAGGTTCTTCTTCTTCTTCTTTCTTCAGTGTGCTAGTGTAGTCGTGTGTTCAACCTTGCACTACTTGGGTTATTGCATCTTCTTTTATGTTTGGATAGATCTGTGACTAACTTCAAGGCTTTCATAGATCTTCTTCCTTTCCTTTGGAAAGAAAAAAGAAAAGAAAAATGAAATGTTTTCTTTCCTATGTCTAGTGGAATCTTTTGATTTGACTAGTACACTTCAAGTAAACGATTTGTATGTTTTCTGCTTTTACACTTTTCTCTCATGTCTGGTTCATGCGCTGAATTCATTATTCTTCTGCTGCATGCTACTCAAATCAATTATTTTGGTTCCTTTGTGAATCTCCTTTAGACTTGTTCAACCAAGTGCTAGAACATTCAAGTTTTGTCACATGCTAATCGCCTTTACCACCAAATGTTCAAGCCTTTTCTTCCTCCTTCCACCCACCTTGATGGAAGATGCTTGGAGAAGTGCCCAAGGGAATGAATGAAGCTGCCAGCATGATCTAGCTTAAGGACCAAACAACATCCTTGAGCATGAAAACCTATTACGATGTTGATGAAGAACTTGACCACAAACATGAATTCCTCTTGTATGTCTCCAAGAGAGATGCTAAAGAGTGAAAAGATATGAGCATGGAACACTAAGAAAATAGAGTGATGCTAATCCTGGCTAGGTCATGCTCTGGCAGCTTCATTTGTTCCCTTTCTGGGCACAACAAATCCACCACTATCATCACAGAGAAGAAAGGAAAAGATCAAGGTAAGTGTGCCTTTCTTTGTGTTCTTCATCATGTTCATGCTGCTTGTCCATTTAATCCATCAATCCTCTTATCAGCTGCCACAGTAGTACTCCACAGAAAAGAGGATCCTCTTTATTCTGTCTTTTTCTTCCACTTAAAGGGTGCTCTTATCATTATCATATTATTGGGGAATAAGGTCCCCAGTGTGCAAGTGGGCTCTGATGTTTATGCCTTTAACATCAGATCTATGACAATAGAACAGTACATCCAGCTACACATGTTTCCATGGATGCTTAATCTCTGCCTTGCTTTAGTACATCAAAGAAATATGTTCGTTCTATAAATATATTGCTGAAAGATCAACAGGATACATGTTATATGGTGTTTTTGTACATTACAAACATGTATTTGTTCCATATATTCCTGAAACCTAAACAGGATATGGCCAGCTTATCTAAGTTAGACCACATGCACTGATATTACTTTAGTTTCATCTCGACCATGGTGGAGTTACAGTAGTTTCCAGAAAATGAAAATGAATGTTATCATATACTTCGAATCAGCATCATCTGTGTGCTTGCAATTTTCTAACATCGGGAGTTTCTAAGCGTGTTGAAGTTTCCTTCTTGGTTATTTCATCTCTTCACTAAATCTGGCTAGGTTACATTTTTTGTATGCATTTTTTGCCGAGGAGCATTGCTGGGCACATTTTTTATACAGTTTACACAAAGTTTGGATTTTATAAAGAAATAAGAAAATTTTTATTTGTCAACTTTGTGAGTACAAAAAATTATGAAGATTATCCAATTGTTCTTTCCATGCCCTCACTTAGAGTACATATTATTGGTTTTATGATTTAAATACCTGCAGCAATTGATATAAATTCAGCCATGTAGAAATCTTTATGGAATAGAAATTTGTCACCTATAAATTTAAATTTCTTAATGCGTACTTACAGTCAAGATGCAGTCGTCTATCACATCATTTATGACTTTATCAGTACAATTTATTTTTGATATGTGTGTGAAGCAAGGAAATTTCTTTATCATATACGTTCAATCCTTCCTGATTCCTATTAATCACTCCATGCAAAACATCATCAGTCCAAGATCTCCAACAAAAGGTTATGGACAACCAGGGACAAGAAAGACCAAGGTGGAGTAGAGAACATTGAAGATTGATGATGATAGAACTGCAATATCAACAATGGTTTCGACTTAATAATCTAAATCTAAATATTCTATAGACCATGATTTCTGCACTCACTATTGCTCTCTTCACAAAGCACCTCATTTTTGTTCATGTCTTCTTTGATAATTATTGGTTTCCATATGAATGGTGTTTTGATACAGCCCCTCTACTTTTAGGAACAAGGCCATGTCTACTGATGCTCTCTCTCTCTAGATCCTGCATTGACGAAAGTTTCGTGTTTTTTGTTTGAGTCATGCTTTCGACTTCGAGATGTTTTCGGTGGTTTTGTGGAGGCTCATCTGAAAGAACACATTCTTAGATGTTTGATCCCTCATACTATGACTTTAGCAAAGCCAAGTTGCCTGAGCCTTAATGGTTGTCAGCACAAAACCAAAAGCTATCTATTAGTATGTATGTTGTCACTGTTTCAAGAAACTGATGTAGCTCAAGGTTGATCACTCTCACTTACAATTATAATTCTACTTTTGCCCTAGATAAGATAGGCCAGTATTTTCAGAAAAGATTGTGCTTTACAGTAGGATTTGAATTATTCTTTGTTTACCATAACTTTTGCTTGAGATCTTTATCCCTCTGCCAAGATTACTTTTCTTTTTTTTTTGGGCAAATGGTGTAATCTTATTCCAAATCCATATAATCACAATAAACAATACCAAATAACTGTACATTCAGAATTAATACACATTATCTCTCTCTCTCTCTCTCTCTCTCTCTCTCTCTCTCCTTGTCCCACTGCATGGAGGAGGTGCAACTACGTAAGGTGGGGATGTAACATGGAGAGTTTGTTATATACTAGATGGTATAATATAACAAGATATATATATCAAACAATTTCAAGATATATGTATTCTTTGTTGATGCTCGATCGAACAAGTAAATACGAAACAGCATGTATCAGTTAAATGCATTGTATCTGAAATCATAGTGTATGGCATTGTCAAATCAGGGCATTTTGACACAAAGCTATGCATGTTTGTTTTCACTCATTCATTTGTTTCTTGGTTCACTTTTAGGTGGTCGGTATGTTTCTATTTATAGAGCTAAACCCTAAAAGTTATAATATTTTACAAAATCTTATCCACGCATAAGCTCTAAACTAAATTTAAATCTTTAAATTATAATATGTTTTGACATTATGTTAACACAGGCTCACCATCCATCACAACTGACAGTAAAAGGCTGCTATATTATTATTTTTTATTGAAACTGTGAAGAGAAGGTATGTATATAATATTTTAGTCTAATAATTCCATGTAACTGAGTTTATTTCTCATATCTTTGTCCTCTTCCTCTCTCTTTCTACGAGATATATATATATATATATATATATTAATCTGGGTTTCTCCATTTCTTGGGAGTACTACTTTAAATTGTCCTTAGTCTTCCTTGTAACCCCAAAATGACAAAAGGCTGAACAATCTTCTGTTCAATTTAACAGCCCCCTCATGGGAGCCTCTTCCATAAGAAACCGGGAGTTCCAGTTGATCTTCCTGTCTCCTTCCATCCTTTCCTCTCCTCTCTTAATGACTAGTTGCTTTTACTGGTGGATGCATATCTTATGCATCTTGGTACTCGACAAATAGATGAAAGCTGCCAGCATAATTTCGTCCGATCTTTCTTCGACTCTATTGTTTGAGATCTGAATGTCAGATCATCTGCTGATGGGAGCTTCAAATGAGAACTCAGGACTAGTTCCATCTGCTCATGAGTGTTTCATCAATAATCATTCGAAGAGATCAATAAGGTTTTAGTTTTCTGCTCTTGTAGGTGACATGAGAATAAACCTTTAGGAACCTTAAAGCAAGAGGAGAGAGAGAGAGAGAGAGAGAGAGAGAGAGGAATTATTAGGTTTTGGAGTGGAAGACAAACTTGAAACCATGGCCAAGCTTGACGTATATATCATTCACTATTTGATATTTCAATGTATAGAATGTCTTGAAGTAGAGAACTTGGCAACCATAAATCCTTCTTCCATGGTTAGGAGATGCATGAGGAGCTGTCATGCCTTCCTCAAGTGTTTGTTTTCATGAAGGTTTGGTTTGTTCAAATGCAATCACAAGCCCATGTACTGTTACTTGACCTTAACACTAAAAGCTATGCCTTCGTTAAAGGTGAGCAGAAGTTGCTTATGGGCATACATATATATACATACATATATATACATGTACATATACATATATATACATGTACATATATATATATATAAAGTTTTTTGAACTACATAGATTGACGTTAGGAAAATTATTTATAGTATATAACATCCTTCTAGTGATTCCCTTAAAGTTCAAGATTTTAGATCAATTTCTCTATGTAATGCCATCTATAAAATCTTTGCTACTTTTCTTATCTCTAAGGAATAATATGATTTTATGGTTGGTAGAAATACTCATAATAAAACCTATCAATGCAATAAATACTTAATTCAATGCATAATTCTAACCTTGATACTGTCCATAATAAACTTTCTTGAAATGATATCACTATAGCCCCTTAAATGTGCCTATTTCCCTAGTAATTTCATTAATTGGATCCATGATCGTGTTACTTTTCTTCATACTAGGGAAATTTAGTTGGTCAAACACTCTCCCCTTATGTTTAATTGTGCTTAGGAGGACAAGAAAGTCATTCTTTCCTCTGCTAATAAAAAATCTTATGATCATATTCTTTGGATTTTTAGCAGTACACACCGCTTATTAATTTAAAAAACTAATGTCTCAAAATCTCATCCTAGTGCTATCACAGTGATATTAAAAAGGACATGTGCAATTGGTTTCATATGGAAAATTCTTTTTTAAATATGGTTATGTATATTGCTTCTAGAAAAGATTATAATTATATTAATGACAATGTTAAGTATCAAACTAACACTAAACTAGGGCTTTGGCAGTGGTCTCTACTTTCTCAAAATAGTCATGTTGTCCTGATTAATTTTATTCTAAATTCAATTGATTTGCATCCTTTTCTTGTTTGTTAGATATTTAATACTATTCTTGATAGTATCAACAATATGATCAGAGAATTCTCATGGTATCCACTTGATTTCCAAGTTACCCCTTGTATATGTGAAGGGGGTTTGGGTGTTAGGGATTTCTCAATAACTTAAATTGCCCTTCAAGCAAGATGCATCTTTTAATATCTCAACAATTACAATAACATTTGGGTTATTGTTGCCAAGGCTAAATATGATCCCATCATCCTTTAGGCTATGAATAGTATCAAAGTCAAAATGAGTTGAAGGCTAGTCCAAGTTTTTGAAAGACTTAGGGAAGGATTCCTTATGCACATAGGTAATGGAACTTTTATTAAAACTGTCTGAGGACTGGGTTCTTGATACTCCTATCCATCTAAAACCCATCTTTTGTGATGTTTTCCCTCTTAGAATTCAAGATGGTTCAAATTTTGATTACTATGAAGCCCCCTTTGCTAATCATAATGGGAGAATTGATATATCTCTTATACCTAGTGATGATAAATGGATATAGAAATTTGGGTCATAGCACTGCTAAATTAGCATTTGATGTTCTTCAATTTTCATCCTGATATACCCTTTGTGAATATGTGGTTTAGCAAATGGAATCTTCTAACCATAACCCAAACCATTATCCTTTGTTATAAATTTATATGCCTCCTTCTAATTGTGGAAAGCTTACAAGTTTTGGATTTATGTAATAGGTCCCAAGACATTTACCACCCTGCATGATTATGCTGCATCATACAATAAGAACAAATCTTGAGTAGTAGTTCATGCACACCAAGATGAAAGACTCTTCTCAGCTTCAGCTTTAGGTTGCAACCCCTTCACTGATCTGAACCCTACTATGTTCATTATTTTCTTTATTCATGACTTCCTTTTCCTGATCTTTCAGCTTCTTTTTTATTTTTAAGATCCTTCTATATATCTTTTAAATTTTTATCTAATCTCTTTTTCTTTGCAACTAAATTAATGTGTAATATTCATTAGAGTTCCTCTGGTGATCTAATATACTAAAACAGATTCACAAATTATGCAATATGTTTCAGTCAGCTGGCTCAATAAAGGAGGAACAATTAATTAAAGGCCACTTTGAGTCAAGATGCATACCCACAGAATCTTACAGTAAAATGAGACATTTGGGAAGAATTGGTGAGCATCGCTATATATTTATATAGGAAAATATATAGGAATAGTAAAATATATAGGAATATTTTCAAATGGGTAGTGATGCATATTTGTTTCATTTTTACAAAGGCTTGAATTTTGAAGGTCTTCTTGTTGCGTTTTGAACATATCTTTTGTCTATTGTGTTCTTTTTTGCTGTTAAATTTATTTATCATTTGTTTCTTTGTACTCATTTCAGTACTCATTTGTCTATTGTTCTTGAAAAAAACACAAACTTTTTTTCCTTCTTCCGAAATGAAATCTTTTAATTTTCCCACTTTTTTCTTCTGTTCTTGAAAAAAACACAAACTTTTTTTCCTTTTAAGTATTTTGTTCTTGTAAATCAATGCATTTTTTTTTGTTAACTTTCTTATCAAGCATTTCATCAAAAAATATATAATGTTAAATTAGAAATCACTGACGTACTTCCTAGTGCAAGACACAACCATGTAGAAGAGGTTTACCTTTTGACTAGAAAGAAAACTAAAAACAAAAAACAACGAAAGATTAAAGTTGCTTGCATCGATCATGGAATAATTCTCATGAGAAAACAAACAATCTTGCAACAAATTGTAATCGCTTTTCAACCAATCTAAGTGTTTCGATAAGCTTATTATCGTTTGCATGTATGCTATTTGGTTCCTCAACCTCCCCCTCTACTAAACAACACATGGAGTCGAGATGCATTAGAGGATCAATCCGAAGCCATCAAAAGTTCATCTTTTCCCCTTAGAAATTCTGCATCTTTAAAACTTATATGAGTAGAAATCCAAAAAGACAAATATAGTTTAAAGTATACAATAGAATCCATGACGGAACTGTTGTTTGATTAGTTTTCCTTTTTTTGACTTATTCTCCTCCTTTATTTGTCTTGATATTTGCTTTTCAGTTTGCTCACCCAAGAAATTGCATTGCATTGATAGCCTTAAAGCTACTACTTGAAGTACTTCTTTGAGGTGCAACTTTCTGATCCCATTTGAGGATAATATAGATGTCCGGGAACACCTGACCCACCGTCATCCCTAAACATAATTCCCACATAAATCACAGTTCGTGTTCCATAAGGTGCATTTAAATGCAACACTTTCTTGTAGTACAAATAATATTATGATTTCACCATAATGAATATGACCCTGACACTTAACCACCTCCATGTTTGCAGGGTTTTAAATCATTGACAACTCTCGTTAGACATCGGCGAACTCTCGTTAGACAACTCTCGTTGACAAATAATATTATGATTTAACCACCTCCATGTTTGCAGGGTTTTCAATCATTGACAACTCTCGTTAGACATCGGCGACCATCCAACCGATTCAATCTTAAATAGTTGTAACTTCGGTTTGCAACATATGGGAGAATTTGGAAAGAATACAAATTCTTCTCCAAACTTCTCCAAATATTAACAGTATGTTGTGTTTGCTAGCAGAATGGACATAAGTTGATATAGTATACAGGAGAAAACAGTATTCCAAAACCTTAAACAGAGACTGCTCGATATCAGTACAAAGATGATGCCTGACAAGGGTTTGCTTCAGGTTGTTGGCTTGCCGGCAACTCGCTCAGCTATCCATCCCAAGCCATCATACAATCCCTCGCCTGTGAGGGCGCAACAGGCCTGGATGTGCCAGTCATGGTTCTTGATGCTATGGAGGGAGAGGGCTTCAGTTATCTCGGCAGGGGACATGGCATCCTTGAGATCCTGCTTGTTGGCAAACACAAGCACCACAGTGTGCTCGAGTTCCGCATGTTGAAGCAGCCTGAAGAGTTCATCCTTAATGATATTGATCCGAGCTCGGTCAGTACTGTCTATCACAGCTATAACAGCATGAGCTCCCCGATAATAAGTTGCCCATGAGGTTCTCAGCCTTTCTTGTCCCCCTAGATCCCAGACCTGCTTAATTGAGGATAATATTATTAAACGTAATATGTAATTTTTCACATCTAGACTTAGAACTCAAGGATCTGTGAACAAAGTCAAATATCAAGGACATAGAAGTGAACTTGCCCAAAGAAGCTTAATACGCATGTAAAAGCTTATGCTAAAAAGAGTTTGATTTTATTGAGATTCACATAATGTACTGATCAATGTTGTTTAAGCATGAGCATATTTTGGGTATACGTAATGATGGGGATACATGTTCTCTTAATGTAATTTAAAGATGCAAACTGCACTGTGCATGTCATTAAGAAAAACTATAGAAGACTCATCTTCAATTGGGATCCTGCTATTACTGGCTAGTAGACATGTGAACACAAATCATAAAATCGTAATATACTTGCAACAGTCTCATGCTAACCAACTGAAAATGTCGCATACATGAAATGGACAAATGATGTATAGAAGCTCATGTTAACCAGATTTAGAAATATGAACAGTATCCCAAACTTTTGTAGTCTTTCAAACAAGACTTGCAAAAAGTAGCTCTACATAATTCTAGATTAGCAGTAATCGTCAACTTGCAAAGACTGATAAAACTGACAAAGAAAACAAAACGACAAAAAAAAAAAAAATTCAAACATGAGGAAAGAGAGATATGGGTACATCACTACTAGGTGACAGAAGCCACTAAGGAATGCAATACTGTTGGTGACTTCAACATTAACAGCAGTGCTGGGGATCAACAAGTAAATGATAACTCATCAGAGTGTGAGAACAATCATGGCAACAACCACCACTTTAGCAGCATCATAATGTGAACTGCAGATATTGGAAGTGGGATCATGGAGATGGTCCACAATGGAAGATGTGTTATCGTCGAAGAAGCTTGGCTGTGAGCATCTAATAAATCCCTGGAGAATATCTCAAGCAGTGATCCATGGAGGATGATAAGCATTGGGCATTGAAAGATCATTGAAGGTGGCCAGAGGATGATGATCTGTTCTCGTCTGGTGAAGGATGATAAAAAATTGGCCAGAAGCTGTGGAGTGGAGGGGAAGGGAACTAGGCAGAGGAAGGGGTTGAAGGATTTGGTCACATCTCAATTCAAGAAATGGGATACGATTAATCAAATACTTGGATATAATATGCACTCAGATATGGATGATATCCATATCAGACCTGTATACCTAACATAAATTCATATCAAAATCCAACTAAAAGAACAAAGACCAAATCAGATTCGTATGCATATCGAACTTGGATAACCACATATCGACCTAGATCAAGCTTTGACTAATTACGAATACAGATCCGGTCAAAAAATATCCAACCGTTTTCATCCCTACAAAGACAACTTAGCTACCTGATAAAAAGTAAAACTTGTCTACCGAATAAAAAGTAAAACTACTTCCTTAGAAAGTACCACAGGAGAAAATAAGTTAAAGATGAATTGACTATCAGTTGGATGAATATAAGTTAAAGATGTGCTAATGCCATAATCAAAAGCTGGAGCTTTTGTTCTAATTATTAATCCTTGATCTATCATTAACTCAGGCCCCATATATGGAAGTGCAAGAACATCATCCTGGGAGTCTCATCCTCTAGCCAGAGCAAGTCTGATAGTTATTTTTTATTTGAAGTCCCATCCTTGAGCCAGAGCAAGTCTGATAGTTATTTTTTATTATCTTCTTCTATTATTTTTCTTTTTTCTCTCTCTTTTCCTTCTTCAACTCTCACAAAAGAAGATTTATCTATTCATGGCAAGCTCATCCTACATCAACTATCCACATCATAAGCTTGTATCTTATGCCTAACGAATTTTGGAATTTGATAATGCTGGTGCTGCTAATTGTGGTTTTGAATTGAAAAGTCAAGCTTAAGTTGCATATGGCTATGCATAGAGATGATTTGTTACTCATACTAAAAGTTATTTTGTGGGAAACAATATGATATTGAGGTACCATCTACACTATTGCACTGTGTGCATCTGTTTGCAGAGATCTTCGTAATAAGAGAATTATATTTTTGTGCTTTGAGAAACATATACAGGGCTTCTTAATATTTTTTCAGATTCTAGTGATTAATTACTGTTTCTATTTAGGGTGACAATTAATTACTGTTTCTCTTGAGGGTGACTCAGCTAGTAGAGACTGGATACCACTAAAAATGGCATTCTCACATCAGGACATATTATCTTTCCTTCTCTAAAAAAAATTGTTTTCACATATATTATAAAAGATATTCCTTGATGAAAATTTTGATTGATAAACATTTTTTGGTAGGATCTTCAATACTGCTGTAACTTTTTTGTGTGATATAATCTTGAACTAACCCTTCAAATCTTTTTTTTGTTTACAAAAAGGAAACTAGATTACTGATTTAAAGTTCTACAATGAGACCTGTTAAGGTCTTTTAACAGATACAACGACAATTCAGGGGGATAATTGTCTTCTTATCCCAAACCTGTGACAAATGATTGACTCTAGCACTTTTTGGCAGCCCAATTAGCCGCTTGGTTACATTCTTGATAACAGTGTAAAAAGGTATAAAAAATAATTTGCTGAAGTGCTTTGATATCTTGAATAATGATCCGTAAACGCCAAGGCGGTGTAGCATCTTTGGTAAAACTGTCACATATTATTGAGGAATCAGTTTCAATTTGTATGTGAGTGAATCCTCGGTTTGAAGCAAACAGCAGCCCTTCTTTGATGGCCATTGCTTCACACTGTATGTAATATACTTCAAATCTCCAATCAAACTCGAAATATACTTCCTTTTTCTTTATAATCTCCAATCAAATCTATGATTATCTTCTTCCTTTTGTTTGGTTTTCTTTTTTCATCTTGAATAATCTTGGTAGATAATATAGGATTGTAATAGGTGTTGTCATAGGGCAACTTATGAAACTCATAAAAGATGCCCTAAAGTAGTCAAGATTATTCAAGAGAAAATAAATCAAAATGATCTCACAAAAATAATATTACCCACATACAAAAATCAAAAGGCACATTTGTATACTCAATTGGGGTTACAAAATAGGGTACCAAAGTTGACTTAGAACCATGTGGGTGTATGGATTAGTGCCTCAAGTATGAAAGAGTCTCATGAGGTGAACCCACACAATGATATCATGAATCCCACAACCCAGCTACTTGAAAATGATTTTATGTTGTGTATGACCCTTGATGAGTTGTTAAAATTGAGTTGGAGAAATTGCGGCTCCCAAATGGATCCCATGTGAGATATGAGATACATGAGTCACTACCAAACTAAAAAGAGCACTTTTGGGTGCTCCTTGTTGTGTGCAATGCCATATATTTTTGACCCTAAATCATGACAAGAACACTTACTTGCCTACATGTCTATGCCTTATTTAAAGGGAAAAGCACCATCATAATTATTAACAAAGAAAATAACGGTAAAAGGAAAGGAGATAATGCATAGGCATGGGATACAAAGAATTGGAAGCAACGACAGTGGTAGGGAGAAAATGCTAACAATACTGAAGAAAAAAGAACTAGAACTAGAAAAATATTAGCTGAGAATTTGTAATGGAAAGTATGAAGAGGAAAGGAATGAACAAAGGAAAAACGTAAGAGAGTAAAAGGAGGCAAAGTCGGAAAGATAGAGAAGATGATATAACCACTATCTTCGTTTCCCAAAAGAAATGCTAGTCAAGAGGCTCATACCATGCATTTACGATAACCAGTACCAGTTCTTAAAAAGTAGAGAATTCAAACCTGATAGCAACCAACTAGGACCCAATTTAACCAGCATAAGATGTCCACATGATGCATAGATGCAATTGCATATAAGTGTCCAGGATGCATAAACAAAACCGACAAAATAAAACCAAAAAAGAATGGCTGTGTTATAATGCTTTTCCATGTCATCATAGTTCACTTATCTAAAAAATATTCCATTGTTATAAAGAAAAATGCCTGTATAACCATTTGGATAGCAAATGAAATCTAAAAAATAAAGTACCTAAAAGTAACCAAAGATAATATTCTAGCACACCTACAGATAAATGCATACAAGTCAATGCATCATGATGGGTGTTCAATGCATGGTACATTGACAAGTAGAGTAGCCTTTGTGTTGCTTTATCCAGCAAAAGAGTTTTTAACAATTATAAAGCCAGACATCTAAAAGGTTGAAAGTTCGGGTGACCAAAATGCCTCACATGTGAAGTCTGTCATCTACGAAATCAAGATGATTCGATATGTGGCAGGCTTTCAGATGTTGATATCTTCGTTATGTGACCATTCAACCTAAATTGACTGTGTATAACATGTTTGCATATCATAAAATATTCTTGGCATCTGCTGCATAGGTTTGCAAAAAAGAATTAGATGGGTTATACATATCAATGACACAACTTGAAGTTTCGGTACCAAAGTGAAACTGACCACATAAGTCTATTCATCAACCAAAATGAAACAGATCAAATAATTCAAAGCAAGATTGTCAAACTTTTTTTCCTACCTAGGATCATAAAGGGGGCTCACAAACTCGGATCATAGGATCAGATCATAATATTGTCATATCATACAATTTATAAAAAAATTAATTTTTAGATACATATATACTAATAATTTTTTGTAAAAATATTTTTTGTTAGGATTCAGTACCTCTCATATATCCTAAAATTAATAATTATATTTTTATTAGGGTGAATGCATAATTCAATAATAATAACAATAGCCCTTATTTGAATAAATAATAATTTTATTGTTTCATGTCTTAATTTTTAATTTTCTTTTTTAGGTTTATGAATAATAATATTCCTTGCTGTGTGTCACCTCACCTTCTTTCAATCAAATTTTCTGTTTTATTTTCTTTTATATGAAGCCCATGGGTCAATTCAATTAACTCGAGTTGATTGGCGAGTCAACTTGTGATATAGCCCAAGCACACCATCCCTATTTCAGGGCCCAACTCGTCAAGAATGATCTGAACTGTATGATCACGCAATCTTATAGCCCAGATCGTGAGTTTGACAACCTTGATTCAAAGTCAACAAACTGATCTACCTCCAATAAAAATTTCCTTGGATAAGAACATCTGTAATTTTAAATCAGACCTGCCAGAAGATATTGGCTCATCAACATCCATATATTATGCCAAAAGGTTCCCTTCTATTCACCTCACTCCTACTGGATTCTTGTTCTGTCATGTTTCATGATAAGCTGGCCACGTCATTATACCAGTCTTAAAAAGCACAAGTGCATCTTCACCCTAACTTACTTAATCCCTTTGCAAAGCTTGTTTTCACATAGAATTGTCCACAAGTGTTTCAACCACTCAAATTCTAGATTTTTGAAGTAATTGGCACAAATATCAGCCATCAAAATCTCACTTAAGAGCTACAGAAAACAAGACTTCAACTCTGACGATTCACCAATGTGCCTCAAGCTTCTGTGGTCCTTACACAGAATTTTATCATTTATAAGATACTGACTAATAGATAAGATGACAATGAACTGTTGATGTAAATAAAAGGACAAACAGACTATAAATGTATAACATATAATGTGTAACAAATACAGGGATTTAAAGGGATAGGGATAAATCCATTGCCCTCGCAAAAGAGAAGATATATATTGTCATTACAATATATCTACAAGAACAGAAACATGAGTGCTACATTCAAAAGTTCAGAACAGTTACATTACAACACAACAGCAATCAAGCACCAGAAATTATAACCAAGAAAAACTTTGAAATAATGAACAGAAAAGTAGAAACTTGTCACTCACCTCAAACCGTATGTTCTTGTAGACGACCTCCTCCACATTGCTACCTATAGTAGGGCTCGTGTTCACGACCTCCCCCAGGTGCAATTTGTACAGCGTCGTTGTCTTCCCGGCGTTATCCAATCCGACAACCACGATCTTGTACTCCTTCGCGGGGAACAACATGAACCAGAACCTCGACAACAGCGCCCCCATCTTCTCCCTCCCGATCCAATGGCTCCGCACTCCAATCTAGCAAACAAAGCAAATTAAACCTAGGTCCGCAACCAGATCAAATCCGGTCATAAAAAACCCATCTTTGAAACCCTAATTCAAGCAGCGGAGATAAACCAACAGATCAATTAAAGAAAATTGGACGCCACGACTACTAGTACATCCAGGAGACCGATCGAAGAACTCCGAATCGTGAACGGAGATGAAAGAATCTTAACCTGGCGATGACTAGATATAGGATCTGAAGGATTTCCGAGACTTCCGATGGCAGAGATGAGATCCGGGAGCTTCCTTCCGTCCTTCCCTAATTTGTCGAAGGATATTATTTATATATATATATATATATAGATATATATATAGAGAGAGAGAGAGAGAGAGAGAGAGAGAGAGTCCGACGACGAAAGGCAAGGGGAGGAAGTCGCTATCGAAGCCAGCGTAGCACGATACGGTGGGCCTGATGAATTATGAGGCTAAAAGACTTCGGGTCCTTTTTCGGGTATACAAGTTTAGTACGTGAATCTAAATTTCAAATAAAAGTACATGGCATGACATCAACTTTGATCTTATCGATCACAATTTATCTATGTAAGAGGATGATGATGTGTTGGTCACTTTGCATAATTAGAGATATATAATGCAACTTGTGCAATTATTATGTTGCTTTACACGAGCACTGTTCTTCCACCAGTGCTCTTCTTTTTGTATTTTGTTTCAAGATGTTTTTTTTTATTTTTTATTTATTCTCAGCCAGAGATTTCTCGCTATTCATTATTATCACATTAAAGCAATTTTCTCTGATGTCAGTCAAGCACTAAGATCTCTCGACAACGCACTAATATTACTCTGAACAACACAATTGTCTACCAACGCCACTACCATTGCACACTTACAAAACCCATCACCTCTTCAAACATCATCCTTGTTTCCATCATTATCTCCTCCTATTATCAAGTAGCTAATAAGCCAAAACATTAAGAAATAATTTAGATCATGATATATTAGAATTTTCTTATATGTTGTTACTCCTCACTGGTTCCTTGTTTACTTATGATATATACGATGAAATGTTACTGTATTATACTTACACATAATTGGATTATTTTTTAATTGATCTATTTTTTTATATTTGTAAAATGATTATTAATATTTCTTTCATTAAATGATAGAAATTTAACTGTGTCAAAATTAGTAAAAAGCTATTTTAAAGGTTTAAAAATAAAAATAGTTAAGAGTTATTTTGATATTTTTAAATTTTAGGGCTCTCTATGAAATATTTTAAAAAAGATAATGCTAGCTGAAAATATCTCAATATAAGAGTTTTTAAGAAATTTACCTTGTTTTTATATAAAGAAGCTTTGATAGTTTTTATTTTCACTATTATCCTTTCACTTTTATTATTGTATGTCTTATTGTTCTGCCTGAGAATCGCCTGAGAATAATAATCAAGACATGTATTGTTTGCCATCTAACCATTCAAAATTATATATTAAAAATAAAAAAACATAAATTAGAAGTAAAAAAGTATTAATTTGTACTTAAATTAAAATATTATAAATTTTTTGATAAATATATTTAAGTATTTTACCTTAAAAATATTCATAACGTTGGCCTTTTATCAAATAATATCTCCTTAAATTTTATTTTTCACGCACCTATTTTTTTTATCAATTAGATAAAAATACCATTCATCCTTGTCACCCCCAACCATCACCCTTGTCCCTTGCTGTGATCATTGGGTAGTATGCATATGTCATCTTCTCCCTTCTCCCATTCTCCTCTTCTCCCCTTCTTCCTCGTCAATCACTCTTTCTCATCACCTTCTCCCTTCCCCCTCCTCCTCCCCCATTACTTAGATTCAATTGATTTTGTCTAAGTTATGTGGTACCCTTATGTGTTCATCCATAAAAGGTCAGTCTCTTCAAAACCTCTTATAATCTTTTAAGGACCTGCAAAAGAGAAGATAGGTTATAAGTAGCATTTAACTCAAGATTTCATAAGCAATCATTTTAGTAAACATTTAATAGACGATACAAATTATAAACATAGACTTAATAAGCTCTAAACGATCATACGACAAAGGGTCCAAGGTAGTCCATCGTGATTAAAAGTCCCCACAAGTGCCCACATAATATTACTGTAGAACAATTTAACGAACTATCCTTAAACACTACCCCAAAGACCTATCCAGTTATGTATCACTAAGGTAACTCCTTGATGCTATATTGGTTGACACTCCGCACTATTTTATAAAGCTAAAAACCTCCAAAATGGTTGCATGGATGATCTATTTCTCAATAGTTTTGCCTTTACGTGATGACTGCACATAATCTATATTTACAAGCCTGAAACGATTATAAAATCCAATCAAAATAGGGCTGCTAAGCCTATTGTAAGCTCTTTACATTATGTGTAAAGCATGAACAAAATCGAAAGACACGAACATATAAAAGTATTATATTTAATACCTATTTATAGTTTTATCTATGACATTCTCTCCTACTTATTCCTTCAATATCCTTGTTGAAGCCCTTGCAAACACTACATCTTCTTACTTTTGTTGAATCTTTAATCTTCTACTCTAATAGCAACGTACCTCTTAGCTCCCAACTTCTCTTTATTGTTGTTATTGAGTAGTCGAACTTTGATCTGCCCTGTTGCCTCAATTCGCTAATGACTCTGACTTTGGTGTAGGGTCAATCGAGTAATGCTGATCTTTATTAGTTCTTACGAATTGTTTAGATGAAGAAAAAAACCTTCTTTGTTATAACACCTCATATGGTTTGAATTGGGTGGATGCTTGTTGGAGCTTTAAAGAGCATCACCTCACAGACTTCAAAGTTTTTAAAGTGTTTCCTTTGTAAAATTTGCCCATTGATTTTTCTTCCACTTCCTGTTGTCTTAACTCACTAATGACTCTGACTTTGGTGTGGGATCAATCGAGTTGTGCTGGTCTTTATTGGTTCTTACAAATCATTTAAATGAAGAAAAAAACCTTCTTTGTTATACGCTAGTCTCTCAAACATCTTATGTGGCTTGAACTGGATGGATGCATATTGGAGCTTCAAAGAGCACACCTCACATACTTCAAAGTTTTTGAAGTGTTTCCTTTGTAAAATCTGCTCATTGATTTTTCTTCCACTTAGTTGTCACCTTCAAGTATATTTATATCACTCCCGCTTTCGACTAGCATTCTATTGAGAAAGAAGTGAATAGTCTACTCTTAGTAGCACTGATCATAATTGATAAAGATTTGACAACTATTGTCTTCCACTAAATTTTTTCAAATGGTCTTTGAATCTATGCAAAGTTCCTCAGTTGGATAAATAAAAGAATTGGAGTACTCGGTTAAGGTTACTCAACTTAAGAAGGAAAATATTATTCGACTTCGCTCGCCTCCTCGAGAGTTGCACTTCATGCATCGAGCTGGTTACTAACATTCGCCTGCTCTTTACTCATACTTCTGAAGCACCCAAAGTATTTTCACTCTTTGCATTGAGTTAGCTACTATATCTTCTCATTGCTATCAAACTTTTAGAATGCAAGAAGTTTTACACGAAAAGAGCAAAATTTTACCTCGACTTAGAGTAAGTCTTTAATAGTTTTGATCATTTGAGGAATTATACCATCTTCTCAATCATTTTTATTGAATAGAAAAGGTACAACATTGCATACTGTCTACTTCATTCCTTAGTCGAGCACTCTTGTATCAACGCAATGTCCCCCACTTTCATCAATTTTGATAAAAAGTTCGTTGACATTAGTCTTACAAAGTTCCTTGGCTTTTGTCTTTTAGCCTTGTCTCGGTACTTGGAGTTTGCTTTTCAATTATTTACCTCCTCAACCTCTTTCATAACCAAATGCTCTCCCTCTATGAGAGCTCGGGATCGATGACTCCATGGAGGTCCCGCTTTCATAATACCATGGTGTTGCCATGTCTATAGCCTAACTATCCATCTTCTCGTATTTGTGTCCTTTTCTTTACGATTAATAGATTTGTCTCTATAATACTATGACACTCCTATGAGTCCACTATTGAGAAACATAGGGAGGCATCACAAGCGTAGTAGAAACAGAATACAAAAACTGATTTCCCAAAAGAATGATATAGGAATGTCATACGACGATTAAGGGCAAAAAACTCAATAAATCAAAAAACCACGTAAGATTTGTGAGATGTTCTCACCTAGGAGAGATCGTATATCCTCGAGAAAACAGATCCAAGTTCGTGGATAAATGAGGTCAGATGTCCTCCTCTCTAGCGGTGATCCACACAGTAGATGATGTGATGATGCACCTCTCTTTGCAACGCAAATCCTCATAGATTTTACACACCACCTCATAGCAGCAAACGAAGAAGGTTCGGCCCCTTCTTTGTTATCCTCATATGCTACCAAGGGGCTGTCGACTGAGGAGGAGAGAGAGAGAGGAGACTAAGAGGATGCGACCAAGAGGGATCTAGCCTATGACCTTTTGGTCTCTCTCCTATTTATAGAGGTCCCTCTCAACTTAACCCTAATAAACCATACCCTAATGCGTACTAGATTTATATCCAATAATTACTATTTGCTCTTATTGGGTCTCACCCAAAAGATCCAATAAAACAAGAGCTTATCGGATATCCAATAAAATATGGGATCATTAGATATCTCATATTCAATCATTTACTCATCATGACATCCACCATATATGTATGACCCTCTAGGCCCAATATCGAACTGGTCGTGAGTTGTACATGTTAGAACTTCTTCTGATTCAATGAGTTATCATCTCATGATAATATACTTAACTTATCGACTATGGACGTACAATGCTATTACGCCATAGTCACCAGACGGTACAGGGGTATCTAATCCATTGGACTTGTCTACCCATAGTTACCGTGTATCTATAGTCTCTCATCCATTCAATATCTAAAAGATCGCATACCGAGCATGGTGCTGTCAGGTCCATACAAAATCTACTCGAGTCTCGCTTTAATCAAATTCTCCAAGAGAACTCATTCTCTCTCAATCCGAATGACATTGGCTAAGGATTTCCTTAGTGAGAGCACACATGATATTTCTCTCATAACACCGAGAGCGGATGACCCTCTATTGACACTCAATCGTCCTTATAAGGTTGGCTACTACTCCCGATGATCAATTATGCTAGATCTAGAACTTCCAAACATATAAGTCTAGTATCAAAGAGTGGAGTACTCATACAGGGCATTATTGGTATCTCAAGTCTAAGGATCAGACATATAACTGAGATCACAGAATTGTTATCTAACGATGAGGTATCATTAACCATCTAGCATTTCATGAGCAGATCATTCAATGAACTAATTCTCCAATGAGCACATACATTATATCCCTAGTGTCCCTACATAAGCAGCTATGAGATCAACTATTTCCTATCATATGGATGAGTATATAGTACACCAGTCTGTCCGGCTATCTTGTCATCCCTCTCGAGTAACTTATGACCAAAAATATTTAGGATCTATGATTATATACGAATTAGTCTCATTATCATGATATTATCATGATCCAATTCTCATTTTACAAATCCAAATATATAACAATATATCAATCAAGCAATATAAAGTCAAGAAATACCATAATAATAATTAAAAAGACAGTACAACGTGTCATATGTCATCACTCATGTGATTGGCTTGTAGAGCACCTACAACTAGCATCCACCTCCATTCTAACTAACACTTAGTTTAGGTAGCTAAGTTACTCCAGACTCGTCGTCGCTTTCTTGTCCTTTTCGACCACATGCTTCAACATCTCTATGTTTTTCGAGTAATTCTCCTTGATTAATGAAAAGATAGATTGCAACTCTCATGCATAGCCTCTGTCATCATGTTGTAGAGCTCGCGTCATTTCTATTCTCTTTTATATCCTTGGTAGCAATGTTCGTTTATTTAATCTTATCCTTTGACTTATTAGGCTCAATTAAGTGAATATAAGCTTTGGAGCAATCTAACTCACTAACCGCTCCGATCATACCTCTATATGATCAAGTCTCCCTCATGAGACTTACTAGTACTTACACTCAAAATTCCCCCTCGACGTTACACAGCTCTATTTGCTGAAGACTAAATCTTTCATCTGATGTAAAATTTGATATATGTACGGAAGACCCACCTATGTGGTACCATAACATTCACTCCTTAAATTCATAGTCTTTCTTACCGTCATATTGTAGTATAACTCTTAATAGCTCTCGTGTAGAGACATTTAGGGGCGACATCACATGCGTAGTGGAAGAATAAAAAACAAAAATCTCACATTTCCCAAAATGTGTTCATCATCATGTGAAGATTTGTGTGCAAAAACTCATAAAATTAAAAACTATGTGTGAGATGGTTGTGTTACATAGGGAAATCGTATATCCCTAAAATATTTCATGTCTATGGGAGAGGATGAAGGAGGTTATATGTCCTCCTCTTTAGCAGTGATCTATATGGTAGAGGCTACGAAGAGACTCCTTGAATCACTGTTCAAATCTCTATATTTGTTGGTTGAAGAGAAAAAGGGAAGAGGAGAATAGGAGGTAGCGGTCAAAAAGGCCCAACCTGGAAGAGGAGAATATGAGGTAGCGGCCAAAAAGGCCCAACCTATAACTCTTTGATTCCCTACTATTTATAGAGGTTTTCTATCAACTTAATCCTAATAGATCCTATGCTATTGGATACTTAGATATATTAGTTTTCCACTATTGAGTTATTATTTTTAGAAATATGTTTCAAACTGCTTTTTTTTATTTATTATTACATCAACATTGAAAGCCATATGTGCTAATACATCAAACATTAAGTCTGAACATAAATAAACATTTCAAACTAAATTAGCACATGATTTTATCATAATTGACGCACATTAACTTGATAAACATTGCCCACAAAAGCACATAAAGAATAACATTAACACAGACATGTATCACAAAATTCTTGGCTAACAATTTTATAAATTCGATTACAGATATTTTGATAACAAAAATATGACATTATATCAAATATAGATACTCCTTTTACAAACATATTATATATATATATATATACACACACACATTAAAGTATCAATTGAAACACAAAACCCAATTCATGGCTCCAAGTTTACCCGTCCATCAGCATTACTTGGTTCTTTGCAACCTTAACGTTGATGATAAGAAGTTGAAATAAAGAATCATTGTCTTTTCTTCCTTGGCTTAGGAAGAAGGTAGCCCAAATATCAATATGGCATCCTTTAACAGAGCAATGCAATGCAGCAGCATTCTGTGAACCCACAAAACATTCTATGTATTTGCATTGAACAAAAGCTTTTCCCACCCCAATAGCCGACTGATATATGCTCACGAGTCACACACTAAGATCCTTCTTCTACAGCATCTATGTTCCCAAACATAAAACTGTGTATATTAATCATTGCTGGATGCAAAGTTGTTGATGGAAATGTGATGCATTGGACCATCATCCTTTGTTGGGTTGTGGGTAATACCACCACCACATGCTCACTTCCAAGCGAGTCCCCGTGAGCTTTGCACCCTAACATATTGACAGTCTCATGTGCCTTTCCTCCCCCATTCCCTTCAGATGGTCCCCCAAATCGGTCGTCGGTTCAAGCCCATCTCTAATTACCCAGGAGGTGAAGTCTCATATCAGAACAGCTCACGTATTTGATGCCCACGATTGGGCCTTCACTCGGCCCACCTTATCCACCGACCAACCGATCAGAACCGTTAAAATGGAGCAGTGATTCCGATTGGGCATACCCGAAGCGTTAGATCAGAACCAGAGCACGTTGCTTCAGCAGATCAGCTTGAGGCGGCGCGGCTTGGCGGCGGCGGCGGCGGCGCAGTGGGCGTCAGCCAGGTGACGGATCGTGTCGGCGACTAGGTCCTTGAATATCTGCCGCTCGATGTGGATGACGGCGTCGGCCACCTCCACGGCGGGCCGGGCCCAGCCGTCGAGGCTTTCCCGGACCAGGTCCCTGCGCACGGCCCAGCACGTGGCGTCGTTGAGGTCGTCGGCCGGCGCCTGCTCTCGGATCCACTGCAGCTCCGCCCATACCACCGGCAGCAGCAGCAGCGAGGCCCCGCCGTCGACTGCGGCAGTAGTGGAGGAGAGGGATCCGGGCCGCGCGATTGCCTCCCACGGAGGACGCGTGGCGCTGCGCTTCTGTTCGAGGATCTCAGCGACGGCGTCGAACACGAGGCGGCGGTGGAGACGCGCGGCCTCGGACGGGCCGGAGGGAGAGCGGCGTTGCTTCTCCAGGAGAGCGTACACGTCGGGCGAGTCGCCGTGGATGTCAGAGGCGCGGAGGACCTTCGCCACGTAAGCGTAGTCGTCGTCGTCATCCTCTGCCGCCAGATTACACCCAGTGGTCTCCTCTTCCAACTCCGCCAACTGATCTCCTTCGAAGTCGATTGAGCGCTTGGAGACCGGAGAGCGCGGCGAGTTCCCCTCGCCAAGGAGAGATGGATCGAGGATCGAAACAGGGCTCGGCTGCTGCTCCGCGGCCACGGCGAGGCTCGGCTTCTGTTCCACCGCTACGGCGAGGCTCGGGTTCTGCTCCACCGACACAGCAAGGCTCGGATTCTGCTCCACAGACACAGCAAGGCTTGGGTTCTGCTCCACCGCCTCGGCGTCTTGCTCCGCCGCCGTGAACGCCGCGATGCAGTGCAGCAACCGGTCGCACCGCTCCAACAGCTGCCGCCCCGCCCGGTGGTCCTCCGCCCACGACCTCTGCGACAACCACATTCATCCATTTTTAAGTGAGAAGCATGAAACTCTAACGTAATCGATGCTGCGTAGGCGAAGAAACGTAGACGAAGCGATACCTCTAAGGGCGACGTAGTGGCTGAGACATCCTCGGGGACCGGTGAGCGTATCCGCGGCTTGGAAACGACCTCTTGCTTTGGCCGCAGATTTGGAGGTGGTCGTCCGGCAAGCGGACTTGGCCCAAGTCGGTTCGGAGGTGTTTTCCGAGGATCAACAGTTGAGATCCGCTGCGATGGCGACCGAATCTTCCCGGACTCGATCGAATTTGAGATCCTCTGCCTCGCCGATGAGCTCTTGCTTCCCGTAGGAATTCGATCGACCGTCCGATTGCGTCGAACGGGTTGAGCGGCCGTCTCAGCGGCAGCGTTCCGGCGACAATTTCCGGGTCTACGTAGCAACGGCGGTCGTGGCTCGCTCAAAGGCCGTTGGGGCGGCGTGGGGGCGGGTTCGATAACGACGATAGGCGAGATATCAGTGAGGTGGTCGTCGATGTGGTCACGACCGCCATTGATCCGGTAATCGGGTGGCTTGGAGTGGAGGAGCCCCTTGAGCTGGAGAGCTTCCAGGATCTGTTTCAGAGTCTCCAAATCCCTTGCCGCCTCGTCCATCCCTCGCATTAGGCTCCGCTTCTCGAGCTCGCTGGGGAGTAAAACCCACCTCTTCGTTACCGGGAAGAAGTCCTCGGCGTCGAAAAATCTCTTCCTCTGGAGCGGTGGGAGAAGAAGATTCCTCGCCGGCGACTTGGATTTTTTGGCGTCAGAAATCCTAATATCGCCAAGATGAGAGGTCTCCACCGGCGGAGATTTGGGGAATGAACCCACATCGAGGAACTGGTAGTACGATGGATCTCTGGGAACTCGCGACTCGGAGGCCGAACGGCGGAGGACCAAGCGGTCCGATTCACCTTCGAAAGCGGAGGCGGGGTCCGGCAGAGCTTCGAGTCCCATAAGACGCGCAACGACGCTCGGTCCCCTCCGCTGCCTCTCGCTCTCATCCGCTGCCGCGGAGGAGTCGGAGTGATTGCTAGGGGATGCAGTTGGAGATGCCGTCCGGATCTCGCGCCGGCGGAGCTTGCCCTTGGCACCGGCCATGGCGCGGCTGTTGAGGGAGAGGGGGGGCGCTTCTCGGAGCTTCCACGACGACCGCGCCTCGTCCGCGACCTCAAATACCGGGCGAGGGTAGGGGATTGACGAAATCTCCGCCGGTGAGTGCCTCTCCGGCGACGGAGACGGACGCTTCTCCTTGGCAAACGCCGCGGCAGAAGCACGTGATCTCTCCTTCGGCAACGCCGATCCGGCGGCCTGAAAGCACAACCCATCATTACGAGAACCCCAGAAGAAACACAAAAAGACATAAAAATTGCCTCTCTGCGGCTGATTCGTCCCGGGGCGGGAGGGAGGCGCTTCCGGGCGAGGATCTGGTGGCGGTCGAATAGGTTGAGGAACCCAGCCATGCATCCCATTTGCCGTTCGAAATGCTTCCGGTCGACAAGTCCCCGTCCGCCGCCCGATGCCATCACCTTCACCACCTCCTTCGGAGATGCTCCTCCGCTCTATGGTAAGGTAAGGAATCTGCTCTCTCTCTCTCTCTCTCTCTCTCTCTCTGAGATGCTCCTCCGGTCTATGGTAAGGTAAAGAATCTGCTCTCTCTCTCTCTCTCTCTCTCTCTCTCTCTCAAGTGCGAGGCTTGCTTGCTGTGCACAGGCTGGTCGCCCGACCTCCCGCTTTATCAGAGCATTTAAAGCTTAGTCGGCCGTCCTAACGACAACATCGCTCCCAGGCCACGGCTCCGTCTCTTGACCGAGAAGGAAGGTACGTTCTCTCCCATGTAACAATAGACCCCACAACTCCGACCTTCAGTCCCACCATTAGTACCAGGGGAAACCTTGTTCCCTGTTTGGATGAGACGGGTGATCCGTGGACTTCTCCCTTGATCCAACAAGGCGAACTCATCTGCATAGGAGCAGTCTACATTCTTTCACCTACCTTTACCGCGTCTCGCATATATAACGGCCAGTCAGGTGGGGCCTAAAACGGGCCGCGTTGTTGCTGCCGATCATCTGGGCGGTAGGAACGGGGTTCGTCGATTAACAGCAGGGGAAAGCGTCCTCGTCCCCTCAGGCTTTCATGCGTCACACGCGCAGGGAGGGAGGCCGTGCGCTGCCTTCGGCTCCTGGCGGAGGCTTTGATCCGGAAAAGGACGGGAGTCCTACGCCTCCTTCGTCCAGAAAATTCTAATTAATTATTATTATTCAGAATTAAAAACAATTAATAAAATTTGAATTGTCTAAGACATTTCAAAAAATATTAATTAAAGTTAAAATTTCAACCTTCATATTTTAGTGGTCAGTTAGTTCGAAATTAGGATGCTAAACTTAAATTTGGTATAATAAATATGAAAATTAGGATGTACAAAAAAGAGTTTGCTTTTAATTTATTTCTCCATAGTGTGGTAAATGATAGATTGAGCTAATCCATTACCATCGCATGTACTGCTAAACTTAAATTTAATGAAATAAATATGACAATTAATATTGTTGAGATTAAATATTGACGGATTCTTTTCTACCACTCAAGTTAAAGGGATATAATAATAGATTATAACGAAGCAGAGTTCACAGTCAGAGAATTCTCTTTCTTTTGAGTCGTTTGGTGAAAATAATTTGTTTGGATTTGGTGTTGAATGATAGGTGATGATATAGTCAAACCCAATGGAATTTGATTGAAGTGGATTGTGTTAATAATGTATCGTCCACGTGATGAAATTGGTGCAAAATAATTGCCATATCAACCATATATATATTTATATATATGTGGTAAATGATATATAACGCATTGCAGGAAAGACTTGGGTGCAACGTCAATCTCGTCATTACAAGAATTATGTGGTCATGTACTCTCTCTCACCCGTGGCTTTGGGGGAGCAGATCCGTATACTATGACAATAATAATGATTTGGCCTTGGCATAACATGGACTGCGTCAAGGCCTAAGTTTAAGGGCATCAAGCCAAACTTCCTTCACCTACCCAAAAGAAAATTAAAACAGGGTACTGTTTACAAGCATTCAGGGTTTCTCTCTTCCTGTAGTTATGATTTGATGTTTTCTTTCTTTTTCTAAACTTTTATTAATGAAATGTTTTTAATTTTATTTTTCAAATATAAGTACTAAATAAGATATTATGAAATGTCCATTGATTTTGCATTCTTTCATTGATGAACGTGTAGAGTCATCTTTGTATAAAATAATTAGGGCGAATTCCTAGAAAACAGTCTTTCTTTTTTGGTTTTTTTTGGTTTTGGAAGAGGTATCCTCATTTGTTGAATTTTATAATAATAGTTTTTAGTAAAAGTCAGTCATTTTTTTCTCTCTCTTCCTTATCCTATGAACCGATCTAGTTATTTTTAGTGTTATATTATGTTATAATATTTTCAACAATACCCAAAAAAATTATAAACATAATATTATATTATATATAAATTTTATCAAAATATTATTTATATTGTATTTCTATGTGATGTTATAACATGTATCACAAAATTAGTACATGATCGTATCAATTATAACATATGATTTTATAACATATAATTAGACATGTATCACAAAATTCCTGGCTAATAATTTTATAAATTCGATTACAGATATTTTGATAACAAAAATATGACATTATATCAAATATAGATACTCCTTTTACAAACATTATATATATATATCATAATCTCTTCGTAGATATTTTTTTTACACATTAAAGTATCAATTGAAACACAAAATCCAATTCATGGCTCCAAGTTTACCCGTCCATCAGCATTACTTGGTTCTTTGCAACCTTAACGTTGATGATAAGAAGTTGAAATAAAGAATCATTGTCTTTTCTTCCTTGGCTTAGGAAGAAGGTAGCCCAAATATCAATATGGCATCCTTTAACAGAGCAATGCAATGCAGCAGCATTCTGTGAACCCACAAAACATTCTATGTATTTGCATTGAACAAAAGCTTTTCCCACCCCAATAGCCGACTGATATATGCTCCCATTCTATGTATTTGCATTGAACAAAAGCTTTTCCCACCCCAATAGCCGACTGATATATGCTCCCATTCTATGTATTTGCATTGAACAAAAGCTTTTCCCACCCCAATAGCCGACTGATATATGCTCCCATTCTATGTATTTGCATTGAACAAAAGCTTTTCCCACCCCAATAGCCGACTGATATATGCTCCCATTCTATGTATTTGCATTGAACAAAAGCTTTTCCCACCCCAATAGCCGACTGATATATGCTCACGAGTCACACACTAAGATCCTTCTTCTACAGCATCTATGTTCCCAAACATAAAACTGTGTATATTAATCATTGCTGGATGCAAAGTTGTTGATGGAAATGTGATGCATTGGACCATCATCCTTTGTTGGGTTGTGGGTAATACCACCACCACATGCTCACTTCCAAGCGAGTCCCCGTGAGCTTTGCACCCTAACATATTGACAGTCTCATGTGCCTTTCCTCCCCCATTCCCTTCAGATGGTCCCCCAAATCGGTCGTCGGTTCAAGCCCATCTCTAATTACCCAGGAGGTGAAGTCTCATATCAGAACAGCTCACGTATTTGATGCCCACGATTGGGCCTTCACTCGGCCCACCTTATCCACCGACCAACCGATCAGAACCGTTAAAATGGAGCAGTGATTCCGATTGGGCATACCCGAAGCGTTAGATCAGAACCAGAGCACGTTGCTTCAGCAGATCAGCTTGAGGCGGCGCGGCTTGGCGGCGGCGGCGGCGGCGCAGTGGGCGTCAGCCAGGTGACGGATCGTGTCGGCGACTAGGTCCTTGAATATCTGCCGCTCGATGTGGATGACGGCGTCGGCCACCTCCACGGCGGGCCGGGCCCAGCCGTCGAGGCTTTCCCGGACCAGGTCCCTGCGCACGGCCCAGCACGTGGCGTCGTTGAGGTCGTCGGCCGGCGCCTGCTCTCGGATCCACTGCAGCTCCGCCCATACCACCGGCAGCAGCAGCAGCGAGGCCCCGCCGTCGACTGCGGCAGTAGTGGAGGAGAGGGATCCGGGCCGCGCGATTGCCTCCCACGGAGGACGCGTGGCGCTGCGCTTCTGTTCGAGGATCTCAGCGACGGCGTCGAACACGAGGCGGCGGTGGAGACGCGCGGCCTCGGACGGGCCGGAGGGAGAGCGGCGTTGCTTCTCCAGGAGAGCGTACACGTCGGGCGAGTCGCCGTGGATGTCAGAGGCGCGGAGGACCTTCGCCACGTAAGCGTAGTCGTCGTCGTCATCCTCTGCCGCCAGATTACACCCAGTGGTCTCCTCTTCCAACTCCGCCAACTGATCTCCTTCGAAGTCGATTGAGCGCTTGGAGACCGGAGAGCGCGGCGAGTTCCCCTCGCCAAGGAGAGATGGATCGAGGATCGAAACAGGGCTCGGCTGCTGCTCCGCGGCCACGGCGAGGCTCGGCTTCTGTTCCACCGCTACGGCGAGGCTCGGGTTCTGCTCCACCGACACAGCAAGGCTCGGATTCTGCTCCACAGACACAGCAAGGCTTGGGTTCTGCTCCACCGCCTCGGCGTCTTGCTCCGCCGCCGTGAACGCCGCGATGCAGTGCAGCAACCGGTCGCACCGCTCCAACAGCTGCCGCCCCGCCCGGTGGTCCTCCGCCCACGACCTCTGCGACAACCACATTCATCCATTTTTAAGTGAGAAGCATGAAACTCTAACGTAATCGATGCTGCGTAGGCGAAGAAACGTAGACGAAGCGATACCTCTAAGGGCGACGTAGTGGCTGAGACATCCTCGGGGACCGGTGAGCGTATCCGCGGCTTGGAAACGACCTCTTGCTTTGGCCGCAGATTTGGAGGTGGTCGTCCGGCAAGCGGACTTGGCCCAAGTCGGTTCGGAGGTGTTTTCCGAGGATCAACAGTTGAGATCCGCTGCGATGGCGACCGAATCTTCCCGGACTCGATCGAATTTGAGATCCTCTGCCTCGCCGATGAGCTCTTGCTTCCCGTAGGAATTCGATCGACCGTCCGATTGCGTCGAACGGGTTGAGCGGCCGTCTCAGCGGCAGCGTTCCGGCGACAATTTCCGGGTCTACGTAGCAACGGCGGTCGTGGCTCGCTCAAAGGCCGTTGGGGCGGCGTGGGGGCGGGTTCGATAACGACGATAGGCGAGATATCAGTGAGGTGGTCGTCGATGTGGTCACGACCGCCATTGATCCGGTAATCGGGTGGCTTGGAGTGGAGGAGCCCCTTGAGCTGGAGAGCTTCCAGGATCTGTTTCAGAGTCTCCAAATCCCTTGCCGCCTCGTCCATCCCTCGCATTAGGCTCCGCTTCTCGAGCTCGCTGGGGAGTAAAACCCACCTCTTCGTTACCGGGAAGAAGTCCTCGGCGTCGAAAAATCTCTTCCTCTGGAGCGGTGGGAGAAGAAGATTCCTCGCCGGCGACTTGGATTTTTTGGCGTCAGAAATCCTAATATCGCCAAGATGAGAGGTCTCCACCGGCGGAGATTTGGGGAATGAACCCACATCGAGGAACTGGTAGTACGATGGATCTCTGGGAACTCGCGACTCGGAGGCCGAACGGCGGAGGACCAAGCGGTCCGATTCACCTTCGAAAGCGGAGGCGGGGTCCGGCAGAGCTTCGAGTCCCATAAGACGCGCAACGACGCTCGGTCCCCTCCGCTGCCTCTCGCTCTCATCCGCTGCCGCGGAGGAGTCGGAGTGATTGCTAGGGGATGCAGTTGGAGATGCCGTCCGGATCTCGCGCCGGCGGAGCTTGCCCTTGGCACCGGCCATGGCGCGGCTGTTGAGGGAGAGGGGGGGCGCTTCTCGGAGCTTCCACGACGACCGCGCCTCGTCCGCGACCTCAAATACCGGGCGAGGGTAGGGGATTGACGAAATCTCCGCCGGTGAGTGCCTCTCCGGCGACGGAGACGGACGCTTCTCCTTGGCAAACGCCGCGGCAGAAGCACGTGATCTCTCCTTCGGCAACGCCGATCCGGCGGCCTGAAAGCACAACCCATCATTACGAGAACCCCAGAAGAAACACAAAAAGACATAAAAATTTCCTCTCTGCGGCTGATTCGTACCGGGGCGGGAGGGAGGCGCTTCCGGGCGAGGATCTGGTGGCGGTCGAATAGGTTGAGGAACCCAGCCATGCATCCCATTTGCCGTTCGAAATGCTTCCGGTCGACAAGTCCCCGTCCGCCGCCCGATGCCATCACCTTCACCACCTCCTTCGGAGATGCTCCTCCGCTCTATGGTAAGGTAAGGAATCTGCTCTCTCTCTCTCTCTCTCTCAAGTGCGAGGCTTGCTTGCTGTGCACAGGCTGGTCGCCCGACCTCCCGCTTTATCAGAGCATTTAAAGCTTAGTCGGCCGTCCTAACGACAACATCGCTCCCAGGCCACGGCTCCGTCTCTTGACCGAGAAGGAAGGTACGTTCTCTCCCATGTAACAATAGACCCCACAACTCCGACCTTCAGTCCCACCATTAGTACCAGGGGAAACCTTGTTCCCTGTTTGGATGAGACGGGTGATCCGTGGACTTCTCCCTTGATCCAACAAGGCGAACTCATCTGCATAGGAGCAGTCTACATTCTTTCACCTACCTTTACCGCGTCTCGCATATATAACGGCCAGTCAGGTGGGGCCTAAAACGGGCCGCGTTGTTGCTGCCGATCATCTGGGCGGTAGGAACGGGGTTCGTCGATTAACAGCAGGGGAAAGCGTCCTCGTCCCCTCAGGCTTTCATGCGTCACACGCGCAGGGAGGGAGGCCGTGCGCTGCCTTCGGCTCCTGGCGGAGGCTTTGATCCGGAAAAGGACGGGACTTTCTTTTGAGTCGTTTGGTGAAAATAATTTGTTTGGATTTGGTGTTGAATGATAGGTGATGATATAGTCAAACCCAATGGAATTTGATTGAAGTGGATTGTGTTAATAATGTATCGTCCACGTGATGAAATTGGTGCAAAATAATTGCCATATCAACCATATATATATTTATATATATGTGGTAAATGATATATAACGCATTGCAGGAAAGACTTGGGTGCAACGTCAATCTCGTCATTACAAGAATTATGTGGTCATGTACTCTCTCTCACCCGTGGCTTTGGGGGAGCAGATCCGTATACTATGACAATAATAATGATTTGGCCTTGGCATAACATGGACTGCGTCAAGGCCTAAGTTTAAGGGCATCAAGCCAAACTTCCTTCACCTACCCAAAAGAAAATTAAAACAGGGTACTGTTTACAAGCATTCAGGGTTTCTCTCTTCCTGTAGTTATGATTTGATGTTTTCTTTCTTTTTCTAAACTTTTATTAATGAAATGTTTTTAATTTTATTTTTCAAATATAAGTACTAAATAAGATATTATGAAATGTTCATTGATTTTGCATACTTTCATTGATGAACGTGTAGAGTCATCTTTGTATAAAATAATTAGGGCGAATTCCTAGAAAACAGTCTTTCTTTTTTGGTTTTTTTTGGTTTTGGAAGAGGTATCCTCATTTGTTGAATTTTATAATAATAGTTTTTAGTAAAAGTCAGTCATTTTTTTCTCTCTCTTCCTTATCCTATGAACCGATCTAGTTATTTTTTGTGTTATATTATGTTATAATATTTTCAACAATACCCAAAAAAATTATAAACATAATATTATATTATATATAAATTTTATCAAAATATTATTTATATTGTATTTCTATGTGATGTTATAACGTTTTCAACAATACCAAGAAAATACTATAATGTAGTATAAAAATTACAGTTGTTGGGTTTTCTTTATCTTGTTCAAATACTATAACATAGTAAAAAAAATTATAATATAATGTTTTCAACTATACCAAGAAAATACTATAATGTAGTATAAAAATATTATGTTACAGTGTTTTATACTAAGTTGTTGGGTTTTCTTTATCTTGTTGAAATACTATAACATAGTAAAAAAAATTATAATTAAATTGGTTCACTTTATTGTTATGACCTAACTGATTTTACCTAAATAATATAGTATTTTTACGTATCCGTTTATGAAATATCAATATCCTTGAAACCTCTTAAGATCGAGTTAGAAGGAGTGTATAACTCAAAATCCTATAAATAAAATTTTCAGTAAATATTTAATATAAAATATAAACTATATAAATTTTAGAATTTATTAATGGTTACAACTAAAATGATCTACTACAACTAAAAGTCTCTATAAATGCTCACATAATATTATTATGAAACAAGAAGTAAAGTAATTATAAACACTACCTTAAATGTCTATCCAATCATTTATCATCCGAATAGTTTCAAGGTGCTATTTTGGTTAACACTTTATACCACTATATGAAACTAGAAATTTCTCAAAATAACTATTCGAATATGTAATTTTATATTTACATGACTAAAATATCTACAAAAGTCAATTAAAATAGAATTATTAAGTCTTTTATAAACCTTTATGTATTATCTAAAGTATGAATAAAGTTTAAAAAAATGAACATGTAAAAATATTATATCAAACACCTGTATATAAATTTATCTATATTATTATGGATCAATCTATTGTAAAAAAAAAAAGTCTATATTATGGATCATTCTATATTTAAAAAAAAAAAGAGAAATGATAAGTGATTGGAACTTAGGTAGAAGAAAACATCGTTAGAAAATTCTTAAAAGATTTGGATAAAATAAAATTCATGCATACACATTTTCATTCATATATTTTCTTTTCTACTGACATCATATCCTCATCCGTCTGATAGCATATCTTCTCGCTGCAACTGCAAAAGGGAGTAGCAACTTTTTACACCACCCGCCTTCTTTTTAGTCATCTCAACGATGTCAGCAGAGCTTCACCTGCCTAACCTACTCATTGAATCTGACAGAATATTTGACCTCTTCACTCTTCCTAACACTTTCAATTTTATGTAGATGGAAAGCTTACACTGATATCAACACATCTTCACCGACTGACCTCCTCATTCGAGTGAGTAGGGCACAAAGCTTACATCTCTTGTCCAGCGTCTCCTCACTCTACCTCCAACACTTGTTGTCTTTCCTATGCTTTTTGATGTCTATATACATACATATAGAAAGCTTATGTTTATGTCAAAAGAACCTCACAGACTGACCTACTCATTGAATACGACAGAGAACTTGAAGCTGTGCATCTATGTTTTTAGTTGGCCTCTTAACTCTCCCTTCACCACTTTGTTGTCTTGTTCGGATTAACAATAGATGTCTTTGGCTTTCTCTCTCTCTCTCTCTCACACACACACACACATAGATGTATATAGAAAACTTGTATTTATGTCAATAGAACTTCAACGTCTGACCTATTGATTGAGTAGGATGGAGATGTTGCCTATCTGATCCAATGTCCTCTTCAATCTTCCTTCAGTATCTGTGTGTCTGCTCTGCTGAACAATAAGTTCCCGTGTTTGCCCTCCAATATCTCCTTTGATGTCAATGAAACTTCCCGGGATGACCTACTCATTGAAGAATTTTTCCCTTCATTTGTTGAACAGTAGCGTGTGTCAACTTTCTATATAGCAGGAGAGCTAGCTTTCCTTGTAGCAGGACATCAGCAACCACTGTAACGAGTATACCACTACGTCAAGACACTTTGTTGCTTATTTGAGCATCATGTCCTTGCTGAGAGGAAATGGCAGGCATCACTTTCTCAGTTACGTGGTTTCTCACTAATAAAATATTTATTTAAATGAATAGATTTTGTAGAAATTAGAATGGGTGATTTCTCACTCAATAAAATACTCATATTTTGAGTATTTCTCGATCAGTTCTCTTATTTTGCTTTTTAAAATGTTTTGGATTATTACAGTGTTTAAATCACCACATCAAAAATACTGTAAAAACTACTTAAAAATATTATAAACGATATAAATAAACTTATAACCTTAATCAAACTAATTATAAGCTTAAAAATATGGTATTGTAATGATCTATGAACAATATTAATCAAAGAGACAACATGGTCTTATAATACTTTTTAATAATATTTTTAATATATCAATAAAATAGTGTAAATATTACTAAAAAATACTATAAATGAGCCAAATGAAAACAGTTGAAAACCAGTAAAAAAGATTTGATGAATTTTTTTTTAAAGGATATTTTATATATTTTTTAAATGAGAAAGATTATTTGAGAGAAAATAAAAAGAGAGACACTTTTAAGAAATACCTAAAATATAAGTATTTTCTAAGAAAATTGCCCCGATTAAAAATGCATGCAAAAAAGATCTTCAAACTCTCTTAGCTCAAGATTTCAACTAGATTACCCAGCAAAACTGAGCAATAGGAGCATGTAAAGACTTGCATCACAAGAAAAGAAGTATAACATGAAATTTAGAGAAATCTCTTGAGGTGTTATACCATAATAAACTTACAACAATAATGCTTCAAACCTTTCTGACATGAATGCTGGAATCTGGATTCACCAGCTGGATCAAAAGGTTGTGCAGTCTTTTTTGTACACCTATAACATGACAAGCATTATGTAGTGTTGGTCCCCTTTTTGTTGGAGAAGGTTGCAATCCCTCCCCCTCTCAGTTCAGGTCACAGGGTGGGGTGGTCATTGACAAATGCATGTTTCGAGCCTACATCTCAGTCACCTGCATGCGTGGTGAAGAGATGATAATTAAAAGAAACACTTTGGAGTCTGTATTCTCTTTCACTATCAGAAAAAGCTGAGGTGCTCTGCCTAGGTATTCAAATTAAATGAACTCTTAGTGGGCTCCCCAGCATATGAGTTCTGAACTCTGCATTCGGAGAGAGAGTAGAAAGAAGTCAGTCGGAGGAAAGCAGGTAAAGTTGGAAGCATCGAAAAGATTAACTCAACCAAGATATAACATATGATCTACTTATTTTAAGTACAACAAATAGAGTAATATATTTTAGGGATGATCCTTGATATAATAGTAAAACTATGGGTGATTCAGAATTTAATCATAGAAATAACCTCTCTATTCGTACGAGACCTTGTGCAGTGGATCTCCTTAATATAATAAATGAGATTAATGCACCTTCTTAGGCATAATGAAGTGGGCATAGAAAGTATTTCTCTGAAATATTTTTCACTCAATTCTTTTACATAATTATTCCTATGATGTAGCTTTCTTTTAACAAAAATTCATGGACACTTGATATGTTTCATCTTAATAGTACACACTTTTTTTTGTTGTTGCAGATTTTGATACATATTTGACAACAATTAATCTCAATGCTTGATATGTTTTTCATATAAATATATTTTATGCCTTAACCAAAGGTTCCCCCAGGTGCCTGGGATCAGATTGAGAATGCTTGCTGTGGAGATAAGAAGACTGTAAAGCATTAATGATACCGAGGGCCACTGTGTGGCCATGAACAGATGATTCCGTATAAGATATTATACTAGTGATCAGGGGACTCCATAATCATTAATTCTTGGTAATCATCACATTTTGTCCATTTTGCACTTCTCTTTCGAGGTGTACCTTCTTCACAATACATATCCAACTAAAATATTAATGATTCATCTGTTAAGTTCTTTTCTGCAGTTTCTATAAACACATGTATGTCTCTTCTCTCTATGTAAGTTTGCATGATCATCTGTATATTTCCTCTGATAGGTTTGGATGCATTACTCACAGAATCAAGTATTGCCATGTCTCATGTTTCCTGCCATATCAAACACAAAAGAATCTCATCCTGGATGGATGTGATCAGAAAGAGAGAAAATGATGAAATTTTCGTTCTTAGAATTCCATTGTAAGGCTAAATCGAAGAAAACAAGAACGATACAGCGTCTGATGCATGCACTTCTGTTTGATCTTCAACTTTAGCAGGGTTTTTATCACCCCCGACCCCAAGAGGATGGACTGAAGCCAACACTCCCTTCCCTGATACTTTTGCTCTCCTTGTTCCAGGACAAACAAGACAAAAGGTTAGAGAAACCGAGGGCCTCATCTTCTTCTATTCCTTGTGATCCTCTTTGCATCCCTCCTTCTCTCGCACACATTAAAAAAAAGAAACACTTGGAAGAGAATATAAAGATAACTTTGCCACGACCTTTTGTCGATCCCCACTCACATGCACACACGCTGTCACCCACATGAACACCTGCAGAACCACCCAAAAAGCTTCCGGGTCCTCTGATTCCCTTCGGGTCGGGGCAAGAGAGCTTGGAATAATGGGGATGGTGCCCGTTCACTTGTCCCCATGAGCTGGTGATGTGAAAGTGGATGAAAGTTTTTGAGGGCACCGCATGATGAGACCAATGGCAGTCCCCACCGTGGGGGAGAGTGCTGTGTGTTCGCCCGCTTCTGTGCATCTGCCAAGGAGCTCTTGTCCACACTCTACACTCGATGTTTTGGCTTGTGCAAGCTACAGACACTTTAGAACTATGTTGCAATCATGTACAAGGCTGGATTTTTGCTTCAGAGTTTCCTGTGCGTGGAAAGAGTTTGAATTATAAATTTTATTACATTAAGTCCACCATATATATATAATACTAATTAAGCAGAATTTGAGCAACATATGAATTCCTTATAGTTCAAGCAAGAACTAATTACAAGGGTCTTGTCCGATGCACTACTGATGTAGTTTTCTTATAGGATCAGAGCAAGATTAAATATAGGATATCAGCTTATTATTATATGTAAAATAGGAATCTAAGTGAATCTTTGTAGGATTTTGGTGATTCTTTAACTTTGACACAACCCAAACTTTTTTGTTTGACATGAAGATGGGAGAACTGATTGATTAATAACTCTAAAACTTGCTGAATCTGTAGAGTAAACTCATCAAGATGTGACCCAATGTTGAAGAGAGCATTCACAAAGGTTCTTAGTTGATGCAAAAGCAGTCCATTTACAACTTGCATATGGAATAAAACAAAAGAATATGATGCGAAGGGAATATGTCACAATACATCCCGCCCCCTTCAATCTGCTTAGCTACAGTAATAATTATTAAATTGGTAGCCTTTTTCACTCATAGCTACAGAAATCTCTGTTAGCCACAGTAATAATCCCCCAACTACTAATAGAGGATGCCCAATGAACCAAATTTATATTGCAGCTCAGAAGGCTTATTTATCATGTCAGTATTGTCTTAAAATGGAATAATAATCCCCAAACAATCAGTCCATTAGGTTCCTGATCTTATAAAACAGACATCCTCACTGGATAATGAAAAAAATTATTTTTCCTCTGGAATTTTGGTTTTTTTTCATTTTGTCTCTTTCTCTCATATGTTCTAACTTAAACATCACATATCACTTTTTCGGCTCTCTCCACTTCTGAAAAGCTCATTTTTACTCTATGAAGTTATAATATGATTCATCTGACTTCATTAGTGGCAAACATGATTAATTAGGCCACTTCACATTGAATTAATAGATACTTAGTGTGAAAGGACTCAAGAAGCAAGCAATATGTCAAGTAACACAGGTTGATGAAGCATTCTCTTTTACTGTACATCATCAACCATAATGTTGTTGACAGCCATGAGATAACAAAGCACAAACTTAAGTCTCTACATATTGCAGAAATGAAGAAATGAAGTGTTGTAGATTGTTGCTTACCTAATTGGGATATTACAATTAACTATTGTACATACTACTCTTCCATTCTATCATACTACTGAAACACCTGTCTGCAAGCAAAAAAAAAAAAAGCATCAAAAAGGAGGAAGTATTTATCAAAATGGAATTGCTGCTGCATATTTTTTAAGTTAGCAGGTTTTATAGTGATCAATTCCAAGGAACAAATTTCTTGTGGGACAAGTTTGATTGCAGCATCCTCAAACCAACTAATTTGTTTGATCTTTCATCCATCCTTAATAAAAAAACATATCCAGTACATGAGACTTCTGCCAATGCGAGATTTTTGAAGAGTAATGTATGTAATCTTACTTTTAAGCATATAAAGAGGTTATTTCTGTGACTCAAGCTCTAGTCTCTCAAGTCGCCTATCCTGCTCTAAACTAATTTTTAGACAAAAGGTCTATAGATTAGAAGGCAAACAACCATTTAAATTAGATGTTATGCAGAGAACTCTGTGGCTGTTAAAAATTAGTAACCAATTGCCTAACTATCCTCTAATCAATGATTACTAGGACAATATAATCTATGATTTTGGTCAAACATAATCATCTGAATTTGTCTCATGTCTCATCTATTGGCTTAATTTCAGATGCAATGACATTGATAAAAATATCAAAGAAAAAAAGTCGATTAGTAACCTAATTGCCTAACTATCCTCTAATCAATGATTATTAGGTCAATATAATCTATGATTTTGGTCAAACTTAATCATCTGAATTTGTCGCATGTCTCATCTATTGGCTTAATTTCAGATGCAATGACATTGATAAAAATATCAAAGAAAAAAAGTCTCAAGTTTAAATTTTCATTAAACTATGTTTATAAAAATATATCCTTGATTAACATTTTATATGTTGGGTTGAGCATTTGTCATCAACATGTAAGGGGAGTGTTACGAATATAAATTAAGATCTCATCTACCAATCTAAGCTTTTTAAATGCAATGACATTGATCAAAATTCAAGGATCCTTGATCAATTCTGTTTAGTTATTTTTAGTTGTGCAAATGAACTAATCAAACTTTCTTTTTGTCAAGTGTTTTAACCTGGCTTGAAATATATGGTCAATAATTCAACATTGATTCATATAATCTATGAGTAGTTTGTTTTTTCTACTATAAATATTACTTGTGAGTATGCACAACAATCCTTGTTATGGAGATGAAGCCAATATTAAGTGCACAGACACATGTTTTCAGTTTGGAGAAAATTGTAGTAAAATTACTTGAGGATGCAGAAATAATTTAGTCCCTTCCAATTAAATCCTTAACCTTTATGAAATCATATAAAAGCCAAAGTTTAAGCTGGCAAATGACACATGGCTTTGTGATTTATATGAGTACTCGAATAGGAATCTTCATCCAATTCCCAAGTATCATGGGATGGCCATATCATAATACCATCAGAACTGTGGGAACCTTCAATGAGATAAGAGAGAAAATGAATTTTAACACAAAAAAGGGAAAAAAAAAAAGAATGAGGACTATGATTAGTATTAGTCAAGATATTATCCAATATTTAGCGATCTTATAGGTCGATACGGACTGTTATTTACCTTTCTAATGAAGTAATCAAGTATCGATATCGAAACATATAATTTGATAATGATACAATACTATGTTTTATTTTTTATACTATGTTATTCAATAATACCAATTAATACAGGTCATTATACCATCCGGTTTACTCGTTAGGTATGATTTATCAAAATCATTACTAGACATGTAGACATTTAAATCATTTATCCAATTAGGTTAAAAAGCTAAATGAAAACCAAAGTCAGAATTTATATGGTAAAACAGTCATTCACATGCATGCATGTCCACAAATCCAAAGAGATCAGTTCAAGGGATAATTCCAAGGAACAAGAAATGGATGATTACTTGACAGTGAACTGTGCGGAAGAGATCCTGTCACCAAGTGTTGAAACTGGCATACTGACTTCATCACCTTCTTCCTGGAGAACACCCATAACCTTGCAGTAACATGTCTTGTTGTCAATCCACAAACTAAGATCACTTTCAGGGCGCAGTCTGAGCTTCCCCCTTCCACCAATGGTGTTACATTCTACTTTTTGTTAGGATTAGCAGCTATTGTAAGATTTCTGATCCATCTGAGGAGGATAAGAAATAATCTTAACAGTACGAGAAGAAGTTTTTGTGAAAAATAAAATATTGAAAATTAAGATTTAATTTTTTATAAACATCTCATGTATATCTAAATTTTAATAAGGAAATTTTTTTATAAACATCTCATGTATATCTAAATTTTAATAAGGAAAAAAAATGTAATGAATATGTTAGTTTCTACTAAGTTTCTCTCTATGGATTTAGAGAGGGTGCTCTTTACATATTTTAAAGAGGATAAGAGAAAAGTATGAATTTTTTTTAAGATTTATGTAATAGAATATACAAGAGGAGTTAAGCTTAAGTGATGATAATTTAAGAGTCTTATAATTGATCTCACTTGAGTGATAGACAAAATACATCAAATGTCAACTTTATTTTAATATTTTATTTGACTATTAATCTTTGAGTAATTTTTTATTTTGAAAGTCTTCTCTTACTCTCAACATTTTGACTTCTCCTTCAGTTGTTTAACTCTCTCCTTTAGCTCCTTCCTGTAGTTGAAGGCTTGGTTGGCTGCTGTGTCTTGGCACCCTGTTGCAACAGATAGCAAAGGATTAATTTTGTTCCTTATTTTCTAACAGTTTTATGTGTTACAAGACTAAGTATTAATTTTGGTAATTGTCATATATTATGGTGATTTATTTTTTTTATATTGGTCTTGGGTATTATTTTTTTATTATCAATTTTTAGATCTTTTTTGTCTTTTGTCATACCTTAATTCATGTATATTATTGATGCTTATCAATTCAATTATTGGTTTACATATATTCGATGTTATCAATGGAGAAGAGTAAGCATATGCATTCACTTTTAGTGAAGATAATATTATAATCTCAAGTTCAATCTCAACCTGATGAAAAATTAGAGAATACTCAAACAAGTTCAAGCTCTATAAGTGATGAGGATGGCTTTGAAATGACTACTTCAGCATTAATTATAGATTTATTAACTGTTGTCTTACATTATAACAAGTGTCTTCTTCTATTAATATATTTTTGTTGGGACAATTTTTGTAGGAAAGTAAAGAACAAAATGATACACTCGCATAGCTAATACATGGAGTTTATCACCTAAGAAGCGTGTCATAATTTGATTAGGAATAAATCAATAAGATGTAGGGTCTAAAGCAGGTTTACATGGTAAATTTTTTGATGCTATTGTAAGAAATGTTGATGACACCCATTGATTTTAAAACATGCAAACAAATATCTAACTTTAATATTTGTTAACTACTTTATATTAGTTAACATAAGATATTAAACTGGTAGAAATTATTTATTGATATAATGTTTGCAATATGTTATTGTGGGCAAAGTTTGACCATCCTTGTATTCCAAACATGACTAAATGGTACTACAGTGCATTAATTTAAAATGAAGAAATTAGAAAAGTGACTTAAAAGCTAATCATTATGATAACCCAAAGTCTATGTCCTATCATTTGATTAGTATTCTTGATAAAGTTAGTAGAGATTAATGTGCCATCCTTATTACTTGCTAGAACTCTAAAGAGGGGTAAGCATATAAAATTTTTAAATTTAAATCAATAGCAAGATTTTAGTATCATTGTGTCTATGTAGATATTAATTTTTGTGATATCATTTTTTAATATCAATCTCATGGTATTTAGAACTTGTGTTTTCAAAATCTTAGTAAGAGAAATAAAGTTAATATAACAAAACAATAAATACCTCAAGCATTGGAGAAGAACAGTTATGCCATGTTAATCAATAAAAAGGTAAGTAAAACTTTCATAAACATTTGATATATTTTGTATGTTATATTTGAAAGTTGAGATAGGGAAGAAGTTAGCCAGGGATGATATTTTTATTATTAGTAATGAAAGGAAGATGTCAAAATGGATGAGGACACAATAAGGGTAGTTATATATATCACTTAAACTTTTCATTAAGGATGATGGGTTATTATCATTTGTAGAAAAAATTATGTTCTTGAGTTACAACTACAAGAATATATAGGTAAAAATATATTTTGTTTACACAAGGAATATATCTTCCTACAGTTAAAACCACACTCTAGATAAAAATATCTTTTGTTACAGTGAATATAAAATAAGCTTCCTTTTTATGCAAAGCTTTCTTGAAACTCTTGAAATTTTCAATTGGGTATTCTTAAAATATTTATCGATGTCATCATATCTAAAAAATTAAATAACATGATTTAATTTTTTTTGTGTGTTTATCTCCCAACCACCATGTATGTCAAATCGTCAACATAAACAGTAGGCATTGTCTTAGTAACTTGGGATTAATATATTTTATAATTTTCTTCTCATGAAAGAATCAATATTTATGGTGCAAATGCAAGTATTGGAGAAATACACAAAGTTCAACATGCAAACATATTCTACCATCATATATATATATATATATATATATAGAGTTTGTTATCCAGCCCGAGCTATATCTTTCTGGGTTTCGAAGATAGCCGCTCGAATCCAGTGACCACAGCCAGGGTATCTTTCTGGGTTTCACTCGAACGGCGTCTCCTCAACAGGAAGGCGGACAATGGGGGCAAGTATTGGAGAAATACACAAAGTTCAACATGCAAACATATTCTACCAACATATATATATATATATATATAGAGTTTGTTATCCAGCCCGAGCTATATCTTTCTGGGTTTCGAAGATAGCCGCTCGAATCCAGTGACCACAGCCAGGGTATCTTTCTGGGTTTCACTCGAACGGCGTCTCCTCAACAGGAAGGCGGACAATGGGGCGCATCACTAGTTTTATTTTTTCCTCCGCTCGCTCACCGAAACGGTAGGACAGTGGCGATATCTCTGGTCTTCTGCACCAATCGCTCGTTCTTACGTTCCATGGGTTTGATCTCGGATCTTTCGTCGATCCAGTAAAAGGACTCTTCCGATCCAATCACAGGTTCTGAGCACAAGGAGCGGACTACCGGGGATGGCGAATGATTCACAAAACTCAGGTGATCTTCCTTGCTCCCCTGTTTTTGCTCGTTTTCCGATATTCAATCATGAATTTCCATCGGGATTTGACTTGTAAAGGTCGCTCCTTGGAGCGGATTCAGGTCGATTAGGAAGCTTAGATACGGGTTCCTGGTTTACAGAAAGCACTCCGATCGGTGTTTTTGAGCCATTTGAAAACCCTAGGTCTTTTGAAGAGGATTCAACAGCGGACTACCCGAAGTTCTGACCTTGCTTGGTGCTTCATCCGAAGTCCTTCGTACATCATCTACACCAACCTAGATATATTATGATGAAAGGATTATTAGCTTCTTGTTTATGTAGAAAAAGAAAAGCTTTAACAATCCACATGGGTGCTTCATGATGATACAATCCGTAGTTGGTCTTTTCAAGTGTAATTGGTTCAGTTATACATTTTCATCTTTTTATATAATCTTGTGGACATATGGTGAATGACAAATTTCATGGAGATTCATATACAGGGGGACTGAATGATAGAATGCTTCAATATCTTAGTGACACAGATATCGTGTTTTTCCTTCAGATGGACATTCTATATTTTAGATCTCTCCAATTTTCCTTTTTTTTCTCTTTAAATAGCATTTTGCGGCTTGTAGAATTAATTTGGTTAAAGAACTACTCAATATCTAGTGATATGCAGATTAATGGGATAATGTCAATGTGGTCTTAATATCTGAATCCACAAGTGAAAATAACAAGGTTACCTTGCACATGGCTCTGGGTCTTGACAAGTTGTTGGGCTTCTAACATAGGTGACTATCACATACATGGATTTGTAATTAGCCACTACAATCTTTGAGTATGTTCCACTACTCTATTAGTTATTGATAATTTAAATGTAAATTATCTAAGTCTGTTTCATCATGGAAAGAAAACTGTCGATGTTATCAATAACATAGTTTTCAATCTGTAGCATCTGAGATGGCCAAGATAGTGGATGATGGTGGACATGAGGTCAAAGGAGAGACCGCCGATGAACCTTCATCAAAACCAATTCATGTGATTCGAGAACCAGTGAGGGATGAACAAGTGCTAAATGCTGTTAAATTTTTGTCTCATCCAAAAGTGAGAGGTTCTCCAGTGATATATAGGCGTTCATTTTTGGAGAAAAAAGGCCTTACAAAAGAGGAAATTGATGAGGCATTTCGCCGTGTACCTGTAAGATGTCCAACATATCTGTTTTTTGTTCTTTTATTAAGTGTTTACTCCTCTTGTATGGGGAATGTAAATTCATCTAGTGCTTTTAGATGCAAGTGAGCATGCTTTATTGTCATTGTAGGATCCACCTTCAAGTGTTGCAGCTGTTGAGCCAACCACAACAAACCAAGGTAATACAACATGTTCTTACTGTGCCAGTCTCTAATCTTTTTATTGCAAAGTTGTAGAGGCTGATTTTTGACAAGCTTTTGAGGAACCTTGATATATTTGACAATTTCCAGATTCTTTCACCTCATTTCTGGAGCAAAGTAATTAGCCTTAGATTTCGGTAATGATATCATGGCATATTCTGGGGAATATGCTTTAACCATGCCTATGTAACTTCATTATGTCTTCTGCTTGGAAGAATTTGTACTTTTGAAAAGTGGACCTGTAGGCCATTAGAGCCATTATCATTCACCTAATCCTTGATGAGGCCTTATGTCTACAAAGTTGTGATCCTATGTAGACACATTCCTTTTCATAACTTTTGATAAAATTGTTTGATATCATGGGAAAATTTGTTGTAGACACTCTTATTAAAAACTCTTGATGCTTGAGTTTGATTTTGCCATTTTGGAGCTACCACATGAAGCAATTAATACTCGAGAAGTTATTTTTGCTTTCTGTGTGCTCATCTTTTTAGTTTTAAAAAACTGGTAACCAGTTTTACAAAGTGAAGTTTTAAATTAGAATTATAATTTTTTTTTAAGAAGTTATGGTTTAGGATTAAGTAAAAGTCATTGTAAATTTCTATGTACCGCCAAGTAGATGTTGCTTTCTTATGTTTTTTGGGTGATAATGTTTAATATTAATGTCACTTTTTGGGTTGCCTTAACATAGAAAATGTATCATGAAGATGACAAAAGAATGAGTTGTGTACTTCTGCTAACAATTCACCTTTAATTCAAGCATAAGTAGTGTTTATAATTCTACTTTAGTTTTGTATGATCTATCCATATTAGAGGGTCGTCTTATTACGGACAAAGTTGTAAATAAGGTGTTCGATGTATTGCTCGTGTATGTCCTTGTCTTTCAGTTTTGTTTATGCTTTGCAGCATATAGAGGGCGTGTAATAGTCTTGACAGCCCTATTTTGGTTGGCTTTTGTGGTCATTTCAGGCTTGTAAACGCAGGTTGTGTGCAGTCGTCGTGTAGAGGCAAAACTACCCAGAAACAAGCTATTCATGCAGCCATTTTGAGAATTTTCTAACTCCGCAAAGTGGTGCGGAGTGTCAACCAACACAGTACTCAGGAGTTACTCGGGTGGCACATGGCTGGATAGGCCTTTGGGGTAGTGTCTAGGGTTGGTTTGCTATCTTGTTCTACAACAGTGTCACGTGGGCACTTGTGGGGACCACCTTGGACCTTTTGTTATGCGGTCGTTCAAAGTTTACGAAGCCTATGTTTGTAATTTGCATTGCCTATCAAGTGTTTGCTAAAATGACTATTTGTGGGATCCCGAGTTAAACGTTTCCTCTAACCTGTTTTTTCTTTTGCGGGTCCTTAAAGGACCATAAGAGATTTTGGGAAGGTTGATCATTTGCGGACGGACACGTAAGGGTGCCACATGACTTAGGAAAAACCAACTAAGACCGTGATAGATGGTATCAGAGCAGGACAAGCACATTTAGAAACATTTGACATGCAAACGTGGGAGGCCTAGCGGGGCTGCGTTGAGGGCAGCTAATACACGTGATCGTTTGAGGGAAACAGACAGTGAGACGTAGAGAAAGGAGTCGTTTATAGGAGCGGGCATTCGAGATTGGTATTCAGAGGAATGACTAACCCTTCGTGCGAGAGACACCACGAGGACAAGCAAGTTGGGAAGAACGTGTAGCGCATAAAGGTTGGAATGACTGAGTTGGAGCTACGACTCGATGTTGACAACCAAACTTGGTGTTGCTCAAGGTAAGTGGGGCGCTTGACAAAAGATGAGACCATACAAGGAGGAATGGATTGCTCGGTGACCAAAAGAGTTATGCAAAGTGATAGGACCCTAAGAGGCGGTTAGGTTTCAAGGGTCACATGTCGGTGGATTTGGTGTTGTTGGTTTACTTACCTAGGCCCAAACTCGGTTCGAACCAAATTAAGCACTTGCCTAAGCCGTCCAACAGTTGGGCTAAGGGGCACTCTTGGACCACGCCCAACTAAAGATCTTGCCTGACACTTGGGCCTCAGCTCACCTCACTCGAGCGCTAAGGCGAGTGCCTCAGCATCTATTGACATCACCGTTGGTGTATAATAGTGCAACGACACATAGTACACCAATATGTATTGAAGTGTGTTTTGCGAAGAAGAGAACTTATGATCACAAGCCTTAATTTCAACCCTTTTAATTGATTTTAATGGTCGATACGTACCGTTCTGGGAAAAAAGTAGTTCCATGGTTTGTTTCACTATATGATGGCTTGTTTTGCAAACTATAATTGTTGAGATCTTTAGATTTAGTTAGCCAAAATTTGAAAACCATTTGTTTGCTTTTACAATGTCTACTCCCTATGCAACTCATGGAAACCTAATGTGACTTCTTTGTCTTTATTGTTTCATTTTATGACTTCTACTCCCATGTGCAACTAATGGATATTTGGACAAGAAAATGTTTTCATTACTCAATCATATCCATAACTCAATTTTTTGTAGTCTCTTCTTGTGAAATTTCAAAACATCATCTGTACATCCCTGGAAACCTAAATCCTGGTGGCAATAAATCTCCATGTCCTAGAAATAATGAATCCGCCTGTATATGGAGCTGAACGACATCCCAGATTTTTACAGAGTCCAATAGCATCCAGTTTTGTAGAATCCAAGTTGAAGTTGCAGGTGCTGAAAGATTTGGAAAAGCATTAGAGTATGGGTAGCTGTTTGAAATCCTGATAACCCTTTTGAGAAATCTATACTTATATTATCTAGGTAAATCTGATCTTCAAATTGCCTCAGCTGTTCTGCATGTCATAATAGGATATTCACATAAGAACAAGCAATTCAAATCCCTACAAATTGTTAGTCATCGATCACTGCATGCTTATTTAATGGTTATTGTACCTGATTTCTGCACAAGTTTGTAACTCGAGTCATTTGGACTTGCCTGCATCGTTATCTTTGCAATGGTAACTAGCTTTCTTCTTTCTTCTGTTGTTAGCTGTCCAAGAAAAATCATCTGGAACCTTGCGGCCACAAGTTGCCAATCAAGTTTCACAACAAACACCTTTTGCTTCTGCAACTACCAGCTTGCGTCAATCAAGATTTCACTGGAGTATGGCTCTTTTTGTTGTTGGACTTGCTGCTTCGGGAGCCGGAACAGCAGTGCTTTTCAAGGTACCAATTCATTTAACTGACATCTGTTCTTTTGCTAGTAGTGTTCAAACTGCTGATGCTTTGCTGCCTGTAAGCATAAGCTAGCTTCAGAATCTTTCCATGATTCTCAAAGTTCTCTTGTACCATTTGATATATAGAAAAAGATTGTTCCCAAGTTGAAAGCTTGGATTCGGAAGGTTGTGGCAGAAGAGAACGATCTCAAGTTTAATAAAATATCAAAATCTAACATAGCTGAAGAGGCAACAGAAGCTGCAAAAGCGGCTGCTTCTGCTGCTGCTGCTGTTGCTATTGCAAGTCAAGAATTGTTGAATGCCAAAAATGAAGGTCATCATCTGTGAACTATTCTTTTTACTGATCTGTAGATGATATTAAATGTTTAAACTTTTCATTTTCTTGTTAGAGAGGAAATACTTTGAGGCTTTTACTAGAATGTTAGATGTTCAAGTAGAAGAGATGAAATCCATGGGCAATGCTATCCGCAAAATGGAAATTACAAGGAGAGAATTTTCGGAAGACAAAGGGATACAAGAATACATGCAATCCCAATCATGGAAGGGTAAGTTAATGGAATAAGCACTCAGTTATACTTTTTTCCCCATAATATCACTTATCAAATGATGATCCTGGAATAATGACTTAGTGACAAAGATAGCTATTCATCAATTGCTTGCAAATTGAAATAAAATACTTTGGTTTTAAGAAATGAGAATCTTGCTTAGTGAAGTTGTCATGATTTTCTTTTGATATTGAATGAAGAATGATATAACTTTCTTGATAAAGGAAGTAAAAGCTTCTGTTTTTATAACCATAGAATTTATTATCTTTATGAATAGTACGATGGGTCCAGAGTACTTCAAAAAATGACTGAAGCATATCTTCCATTTAAAAGAATGATCTGGTGATGCCTTTACCCGGTTGGTATTAACCATCTTCCTGGACAGAAGAGAAAAGCATCACACCAATTTAGCATTTTGCTGACTGCAAGTAGTAACCATGATCCATATGTTATTTATTCATCAGCTATCCTTATGAGACATACGTGATCTGTCTATGAAGTCTTGTCTAGAAACAATGTATGTCATGAGGACAACTGATGGCATAGAGAGGTCTTCTTCTTCTTCTTCTTCCTCTTTCTTTAAATCTCTCTCTCTTTCGATTTTTGTTCATGCCTTGCACAACATGTAAAGGGCTTGCAGTAGGTTTGACAGTCCCATTTTGGTTGACTTTTGTGGTCGTTTTAGGCTTGTAAATATAAATTGTGTACAATCGTGGCGCAGAAGCAAAATTGCCCAGAAACAGGCCATCGAGGCAACTATTTTAAGGGCTTTCTAGCTCTACAAACTAATGCAAAGTATAATACAATAGAACACCCAGGAGCTACTTGGGTGACACATGGCTGGATGGGCCTTTGGGGCAGTGTTTAGGGTTGGTTCATTGTCTTGTTTTGCAGCAGTGTCATGTGGGCACTTGTGGGGATTTTTAACTGTGGCGAACCACCTTGGATCCTTTATCGTGTGATCGTCCGAAGCTTGTGAAGTCTATGTGTGTAGTTTGCATTGCCTATCAAATGTTTGCTGAAATGGCTGCTTGTGAGATCCCGAGTTAAACGCTTCCTCTAACTCGTCTTCTCTTTTATAGGTCCTTAAGGGATCGTAAGAGATTTCGGGGAGGCTGACCCTTTACGGATGGACACGTAAGGGTGTCACACGACTTAGGCAAAACTAACCAGGTCCGTGACAGATGGTATCAGAGCGGGACAATCACACTTATAAACACTTGACATGCAAATACGGGGGACCTAGCGAGGCTGCATTGAGGGCAGCTAGCACATATGACTTTTTGAGGGAAGCGGGCGTAAAGACGTAGTGAAAGGAGTCGCTTAGAGGAGTAGGCATCCGAGGTTGACATTCAGAGGAATGGCCAACCCTTTGCGAGAGAGGTACTACGAGGACAAGTGAGCTAAGAAGAACGCGTAACGCACAAAGGTTGGGATGGCTAAGTTCGGGTCGATGCAGTAGTGCTTGACTAAGGAACGAAGTAGGCAGTATGTGGTGTTGTACCTTTTCTACTTAGTGTAGGCGGCAGAAATATGAAGAAGATGGTACAATCCTAGAGGCGACTAAAACTATTGGAGATTTGCTTCAAGTCGAGGTAAAATTTTACTCTTTTTAACCAAAACTTCTTACATTTCAGAATTTTGAAAGCAATGAGGCGAATCGGAGTAGCTAACTCAACACAAGGAGTGCAAACACTTTAGGTGCTTTAGAAGTGTGAGCAAAGAGCAGGCGAAGACTAGTAACCAGCTCGATGCATGAAGTATAACCCTCGAGGAGGTGGGCGAAGTCGAGTAACCTTTGCATTCTCAACTCTTAAGAGAATGAGCGAAACTGAGTACCTCAATTCACTTATTTATCCAACAGAGGAGCTCTACACATGTACCATTCGAAGAAACTTAGTAGAAGACAACAGTTATCAAATCCTCATTAATGGTAATTGGTTCTATTGAGAGTAAACTATCTGCTTCATTTTCCAATAGAAGGCCATTCGAAGCGGAAGTGATATGACAACTAAATAGAAGAGGAATCGATGAACAAATTTTACGAAAGAAAGACCCCAAAAACTATAGAGTCAGAGAGGCAATGCTCGTTAAAGCTCCAACAGGCATCCAACTAGTTCAAGCGGCACGAGATGTTTGAGAGATCAACACACAATAAGGTCTTTTCTTTCTTCTGAAGGATCCACAGGAACCATTAAAGATCATCACAACTCGATTGACCCTACACCATAGTCAGAGTCATTGGCGAGTTGAAGTAGCGTGACAGATCAAAGTTTGACTAATCAATAATAGCGGCTAAGAGTTGTTGGGAGCCAAGAGGCATGTTGCAACTGGAAGATTGAACATTTAGCAAAGGCGAGGAGATGTAACGTCTACAAAGGCTTTAACGAGGACATCGAAGCGATAAGTGGGGAGAATGTCATGGACAAAATTATAAATAGGATGTTCGATGTAATGCTTGTGTATGTCATTGTCTTTCGGTTTTGGTCATGCTTTGCTTGCAGTTGACTTGACAGCCTCATTTTGGTTGGCTTTTATGGTCGTTTCTAGCTTGTAAATGCAGGTGGTATGTAGTCATCGCGTAAAGACAAAACTGCCCAGAAACATGCCATCCAAGCAGCCATTTTGGGGGTTTTTTAGTTCCGTAGAATGGTCTTGAGTGTCAGCTAGCATAGCACCCAGGAGCTACCCGGATGACACATGACTGGATGGGCCTTTGGGGTAGTGTCGAGGGCTAGTTCGCTGTCTATTTATCCAACAGAGGAGCTCTACACATGTACCATTCGAAGAAACTTAGTAGAAGACAACAGTTATCAAATCCTCATTAATGGTAATTGGTTCTATTGAGAGTAAACTATCTGCTTCATTTTCCAATAGAAGGCCATTCGAAGCGGAAGTGATATGACAACTAAATAGAAGAGGAATCGATGAACAAATTTTACGAAAGAAAGACCCCAAAAACTATAGAGTCAGAGAGGCAATGCTCGTTAAAGCTCCAACAGGCATCCAACTAGTTCAAGCGGCACGAGATGTTTGAGAGATCAACACACAATAAGGTCTTTTCTTTCTTCTGAAGGATCCACAGGAACCATTAAAGATCATCACAACTCGATTGACCCTACACCATAGTCAGAGTCATTGGCGAGTTGAAGTAGCGTGACAGATCAAAGTTTGACTAATCAATAATAGCGGCTAAGAGTTGTTGGGAGCCAAGAGGCATGTTGCAACTGGAAGATTGAACATTTAGCAAAGGCGAGGAGATGTAACGTCTACAAAGGCTTTAACGAGGACATCGAAGCGATAAGTGGGGAGAATGTCATGGACAAAATTATAAATAGGATGTTCGATGTAATGCTTGTGTATGTCATTGTCTTTCGGTTTTGGTCATGCTTTGCTTGCAGTTGACTTGACAGCCTCATTTTGGTTGGCTTTTATGGTCGTTTCTAGCTTGTAAATGCAGGTGGTATGTAGTCATCGCGTAAAGACAAAACTGCCCAGAAACATGCCATCCAAGCAGCCATTTTGGGGGTTTTTTAGTTCCGTAGAATGGTCTTGAGTGTCAGCTAGCATAGCACCCAGGAGCTACCCGGATGACACATGACTGGATGGGCCTTTGGGGTAGTGTCGAGGGCTAGTTCGCTGTCTTGTTTCACAGCAGTATTATGTGGGCACTTGTGGGGACTTTTGGTCGCGGCGTACCACATTGGATCCTTTGTCGTGCAATCATTTAGAGCTTACGAAGTATATGTTTGTAATTTGCATTAACTATCAAGTGTATGTTGAAATGGCTGTTTATGAAATCCCAAGTTAAACGTTTTCTTTAACCCGTCTTCTCTTTTGCATGTTCTTAAGAGACCATAAGAGGTTTCCGGAAAGCTAATATTTTACAGACGGACACGCAAAGGTACCACACGACTTAGGCAAAATAAGCTCAGTCTGTGACAGTACGACATTATCTAGTCGTTCATAAAAAGCAATCTTATGCTGAGCCTATATGCATTAGGGTGACAAAGGAAAGCAATGGGAAGGGAAAAGTGATGGTGGTCTAGGGGCAAACCACCCAGTTTTGCCTGGGCACACTCCGTTCCATTCCTTGATTTCAGAACCGAAGTAGAATGAGTGAGAAGACTAACCTTTTCGGAACATCATATAGTGGGTTCCCTGTGTGCTTTTTTTTTATGGAAAGCATCGGAAAGGATAGCATGTTTGCTCTTGACCCTGAGACAAGCCTTTACTTTCTCTTTCTCCTTTTGACTGAAATCAATGTTTTCTTTCTTTGACCTTATGAAGCAATCAAATCTTTAAGACTGATCTCCTCAGAACACGAGCCAGTGGAGTGCTTCCCAGTTTGTGCCCTTTCCATGCTGACTACTTGACCTACCCTGTTGGCTATTTCTAGGTGGTATTAAGAACTTGGTAAAATCTGTCAAACTTGGTTGGTGTTACAACAACAAAGAAGAAAACCTATCTAGATGAGATGAGGCATGTTTGTGAATTATAGTACTACTACAGTTGACATGCGTTTCCATGTGCAACTAATGATCATATACAACAACAACAATGACAACAAAGCTGTAAGTCTCGACTATTTAGGATTGACTCTATGGATCTTTTATCGTCATTGAGATATGTAAAAAGCCATATGTCATATGTCATATGTCATAGTATCAAATATTTTTGTTTAATTTGTATTTTGTATGGAAATTTATTTTTCAAAGGCTTTTATTTTCGTCCAAGTTGATTTTCCAAGATAAATGCTGCTAGCAATTATGAAATTCTGATTCACCATAGTTGGCTGTACTATTTATTTCTCTGCAATCCTCAGGGACCACCAACAATCCATGGAGAACAAATCAAGTGAAGCAAGCAACTTCTAATTTTAATTCAGGCTCAAAGGTTTGTTGTGACTTTTGCTATCTGTATTGCTTACAATAAATGTATGTAACATTAAGTTGCTATTTGAAATCTGTAGACAATTTTTTAACTAGTTCAATCATTCTTTTCAGCATCTGGAAGTAAATGGTTCTCCTGATATGGATTCTGGAATAGGTTGCCATTCAAATTTTGGTCACTTTTAACTTCCAATTTACCTTGCAAATTATGATTTTCTTCTCTAATTCAATTTGTATACAGCGAAGCCATCATCAACCCCTGCTTCTGTGGAACCACCCCATCCCAAATCATACATGGAGGTATGCCACTTGGGGTTACTCTGGTAAAATATTATTTGTATCCATGAGAGAAGAACTGCAGCTTTTTGGTGCATTAACTAAATGCAGCAAAATTTTGTGTTTTTTTTTTTTCTCTGGTGGATATCCAGCAATATCTATTGCTTTCTCTTGTAACTAGTTAATTCTGATTTTGAGTTTGGTCTTCTCATTTCTTCTTCTCTCCTGCTAACACGTTTATGTGAAATTCATGCCTTGAACTTAATCATAATTGTTTGACTATTATCTTTATTTCACTTTGAGTTAAAAGGCTTATCCTCATAGTCATTGCATATATCACTATCTCAGAAAGAAATGGTTTTAGTTCCATTGTGTGGCCACAGGTGATGCTAAATTCCCAAGTGTGTTTTTTGGCCTTTTCTTGTATTGTTCACATATCATATCCATGGGACAGCTGGGCTTTTCTTTCACTACCTAAATGACACTAAAATTTTGTGGTATTCTTTAGTGGATATCCAGCAATGTCTATTGCTTTTCTTGTAACCTGTCAGTTATAATGGTGCAAGTTTGGTATCCTTATTTCTTTTCCTCTCCCGCTAAAACATTTATGTGCAATTCATGCCTTGACTGTATTCATAATTGTCTGACTAGTTTCTTATTTTGCTTTGAGTTGAAGGCTCAATCTTCATAGTGAATGCATATCTTATAATTTCAGAAAGCAAAATCTTCTGCTGCATCATAGAGTTTAGTTCCTTGTTGTGGCCACATTGTTAATTCTAAATATTCAGTTGGGTTTTTAGGCCTCTATTATTTTGGAAAATATGGAATGTTCAAATAAAGTAGTTCTAATGATGTGTCAATGGAATTCTTGATGGGAATTACAATTTTTTATGACCATTCAGTACATTAACATATTTGCAATTTAGGTTTAAGGAATTATCTATTGACATAAAAAAATTGTAATTTAGGCATGGTAGCTTTAGATCTTCCGATCAATTCTAGATCTGGAGATTTTATGTTTCAAAAAGCTTAATTAATTAAGTCCAAGGTTTGCCTTATCGTAACATACCGCTCGGTACGGACGGTATGTACTGATCTGATAGGGCACCGGTATGGCCGGTACATTGGGGCGCCTCCATATACAATGCGTCGGTACGCTCAGTATGACTCGAGACATACCGTACCGATAGTTGGTCGGTACATTGGTATGGACTAGTAAGGCAAACCATGATTAAATCATAATAAACTGATATACAATTCAGTGCTTACCTATAAGAAGCTTATAGGTAGTTAATTAAGGTTCTATTTTGCACTAACAAATCTAAGATATCATAAATTGGTTTTCACAAGTTCAATTTAATCCTGTGGGCTATGTCGAAGTTAGTGATTCACAAGGATGAGGAAAAAGAATCCAAAGCAAGTACAGGCTATTATTTTTCTCAGGAAGGAAAGAGAAAGTTTAAATAAAATAAACATTTTTTCTTTCTTTATGAGCCTTCATTTTGAGCAGTTAAATATTTTTAAGGTTAACTTGCATTTTTTATCTGTCAAATCAACGAACACTGTGTATGTGAGATTTATGGCTCTTTTGCTTCTAAACTTTTGTGCTTTGGTACATCATTCTTGGTTTGCAGATTATAGAAATGATACAAAGAGGGGAAAAACCTCCAAACATCAAGGTGCATTGCTTCTTCCACTTGTTATCTACGTTAGACTTGTTTCATTATGAGTCACTTTTAAGTGTTTTTGCACTTTCATGTTACAATGAACAGGAGATTGATGACAACCCTCCCAATCCTAACCAGCCAATATCTAAACCTCTTCTAGCTCCTAAGCGCAAGGTTTGGACTTCAAAAATTCTTATCTTTTTATACTACCTGTATAAGACTACAAGGTTATATAAGAAGAATGTGGTTATAGATGTTACATAGACCAAGGACTCAAATACAGGTCTTGAATCGAGATTTCAAACCTTGTTGACATAGATGGATAACAAAAATTTATATATTGTAATATGTGCTTGTGGATTTACACTGTACTAGTCATTTTTGTTGGATTTCCTATTTGGACTTGAACCATTTGGTAACCAATTTTTGTATGAAGTATATTGTTTTCTCAACACTTGTGATATTATAACTTGTCAATTTGGTTCCGCTTGAGCACAAATTGTATAAGGACTAGGATATGAGAACCTACCTGTCATTTTAATTCCTAGGTTTAATGGTAGGATTCTCTTTTAGGGATGTCATTTTTTTTTAAATTAGCATAGATTTGTCATTTTGGATTCTCGCTACCTACAATTTTATTAATTTACAGCATAGTATTATGGCATTGGTTTTGTTCTTTTAGCTTATTTTACAAATTATCCACTATTACTGTCACAGCCTTGGGAAGTCACTCAGCAAGCTCAGCAGAGACTCAGTTATGGACTTCACTCCCAAGCAAATGGCCAAGGACTGAATTCTGAGGTCCGAGAGACCAATTCTCAGCCAAATGGGAGCCATTCCAATGGCTCAGAGCCTTGGTGGAGAAAGAAAACCATTAAGATCTCTGAGGTAGAACCTGAATCAGAGGAGCAGTTTTATGATGCAATGAGGGGAAATGCAAGTCCGATGAAGCGAGGATGGGTTCCTCCTCAGCCACCAACACTCCTGATGCCAGAAGCTGCTGATGCTATCAGACAACTAAAACCATCCATTCAGAAGCAGCAGTCTGTAGACGAGACCTTGACAGTTGGCTCTAGCAATGGAGAAGACCTTGATGCAAAAGCATCCGATTCAACCATTGAACCAGAAATGTCTGGCAGTACAGGGATGGACTTCAGTCAAGCAAAAGATCAAGAAAGGGAAGTCAGTGTAGAAATCAACTGAACAAGTATAAAGGTTTTAACCGTTGTTAACTGTATATCGATGTTCTTGCACACTATGGAACAGAATCTTTGTCAGTCTAAGTTTACATATTTATGTAAGTGTCAATAAATAACAAAACCTTTCTAGATGAGAATCGTTGGAGTGGATGGGTATGTTGAGTACATTGCTGAATGTTACTGCTTCAGATTTGCTTCCAGTTTGATGGCAGAACTCTTATATTTTTTCGGTTCTTTTATTTGTTACACTAGTAACTAATACGAATTTTGAAATGAGTCTTTTCCTACGTCTATGGTTTTTCTGGCCTCTATTTTCTTGTCGATGAAGTCTATGACATGTTTCCTAAATATTTTGGTTGTAGCATTATTGGTGTTTGATGCAGTAAATTTTCATTTTAGCTGCTTGCGGCAACTTGGAATAGCTATCTATGTGTATGACTGCAGTGAACTAACTGGGGTGTTCTGTAAAGACTTTTGTGTCATCATCATGATTGCCTGTCATGAAATGATCTATGATGAGTTTCTCATTAATACAGGATGCATAATTTTATGCCTATGATATCGTGATTTGAGAGTTGATAAATTACTATGATGGATGAGAAGTCTTATCATAGCACTAATTCTTCAATTCACTCTGTACTATATATAGTCCGAAGCATATTTTGTTATTTTCACGAATATTTAAAATGTGTTGATTCTTGTAGCTATCGGATCTTAAAAGATATGATGTTCAACTGCCATCAATATAGGATGCACACGCGGAAAGATCATTCTCATAATTCAAACTTAAACTTTGATAATAGATATAGGACATGAATATTCGAACACCATGTCACCGTCAGTCCGATTGCTACTCAAAACGCTCTATAAACCCAACATATCAGCTGAGTGGTTCACGTGGTCGTTGCTTAATAGAAGTTATGATTCTTCTGTAATTAACACTATTTTTGTATGCGTTTCTGAGTTTAGTATCCGAAAGATTTTACCAAAATAGACGGTTAAAGTGTGTTTTAGCTCATGAGATTTTAGTTATAGACCTATTAAACCTTTATGGTATACTTATGTCTAAAATAATTTTTATATTTTTTAAAACGTAACATATAAGTCCCTCCTATTAACTCCTATTAAACCTGAGTTAATAGATGTTAGATTATACTTACGGCATACTGACTAATTATAAATCATTAATATGATGACACATAATTTAAGTTTTTTTTTTAAATGAGACCTCCATCAATGGCGGGAGGAGATGTCGTCGTGGAAGCAACCACCAGCAACAGCACCGAGCCACTACTACCTAACAGGGCGTCATACGCACGCAGCCTCTCTCGCAATGACGATGAACTTAGGAGTTTCTGGTCTTGCCTTAGGTGGATATGCATCGACCAGTCCGACGCTCGACACGCAATGGTCTCTTAGTCCCTCTTCATCCTCTTGGGTGTCTTCGCCCGAACCGCTTCCCACTTCGTCCTCTCTTGTGTCCCCACCCACTACGCCTATAACGTGGTGGTCTTGCTCTCCCTCACATCCACCTTCGGCCTCTCCTACCTTTGCCTCTCCACCTTTGTCCACTACTATGGACTCAGTCGCTTTCTCTTCCTCGATAAGCTAGTCAGGGAGAGCGAGTGGGCGCGAGAGGGTTACATGGACCAGCTCAACAATTCCTTACTCTTCTTCATGACGTCGTGCTTCGCTGGGGAGGTGTCTTATAAGGTATGGTGGTACTTGTCGGGATCGAAACATGTGTCATTCATGGTGGTGGGCAACATCGTGGTGGGCGACATGGTGGCATGTGCCCTGGAGCTGTCGAGCTGGATCTACCTAATATGTCACTCGCCAGCTCCAGAGCGCATGCCACCACGACGCTACCTGCCACTGCGAACGACACCACTCTGATCCCAACGAGTACCACCATACCTTGTAAGCCTTCTATCCCGTGAAGCATGGCATCATAAAGACAAAGAGCAGGAGGAAGGAGCAGTTGAGTTGGTCCATGTAGCCCTCCGCACTCGCTCGCTCTCCCCGACCAGCTTATCGAGGAATAGAAAGCAATGGAGGTTATAACGGAGGACAAAGGTGGAGAGGCAGAGGTAGGAGAGGCCGAAAGCAGAGGTTAGGAAGAGATGAACCACCACGTCGTAGGCACGACGGGTGGGGGCACAAGAGAGGACAAAGTGGGAGGCAGTGGAGATAAAGACGCTTAGGAGGAGAAAGAGGGACCACTACATGCCGAGCGTCGGACAGGTCGACGCACATCTACTTGAGGCAAGACCGGAAGCTCTTAAGCTCATCGTCGATACTGGAGAGGCTGCGTGCATACGATGCCCTGCTAGGCAACAGCAGCTTAGTGCTGCTACTGGTGGTCGCTTCCATAACGACACCTCCTCCTGCCATTGATGGATATCTCAACTTAAAAAAAAAAAATTACACATGTCATTATATTAATGATTTCTTGTGAGTCAGCATATCACGTAAACAAACTCTAACATCTATTAACTCAGACTTGACGGGAAGGACTTATATATTACGTTTTTAAAAATGTAAGAATTTTTTTAAACACAAGTAAACCATAAATGCTTAAGAGGTTTATGATTAAAATTATATGAGCTAAAATGAATCTTAATTCTAAATTACACATATCATTATATTATTAATGATTTATTATAAATCAATGTGTCAATTCTAACGTGAAAGAACTTATATGCTACGTTTTTAAAAATATTATAATTATTTTAAATATAAAAAAACTATAAATATTTAAGAGTTACATGATCAAAATCACATAAATTAAAATGGATCAGCCAAATCCATCTACCACCCTCCCATTGATCTTACGATTTAATTGGTTCTGACACATTAGACGACCAATAACTACCTTAGCAATGATCATTTTAAAGAATAAGAAGTAATCTTTACCGTGACATCGTGGCTCAATAATAGCTTGAAACTTACATTTAACTCGAGAATAAGGTTGACTCAGGATTAGCTCCGAATTCGTCCAAGAGTCAAACGGATCCAATCGCCACATCACGAGCTATCTTTGAGCACTTTGCTCACATCTCGATCGTCCATCATTTGGGATGGCTCACACGCCATCGCCGTTGGACCCAACAACGAGCTCGAATCGTATCCACATTCCCATCAAATGGGCTCGTTCTCGGCCCATGAACTCACGCCCACTACACGACGCACCACGACGGCCACAAACAAGGGGGATAAAACTCTCCTGGTGCTTGATCGAACACCTCCGCCTCAAACCCATACAGCGACCGGGAGAAGCAAGCAAGCCGAAGCCGCCGAGGCGATGGCGCTCTCTCTCAACACCCCCTTCCTCCCCACCGTCTCCATGAAGCCCTCCTCCGCCAAGCTCCCACTTCCCGCCCAGGTGAACATCTTCTTGAATTGGTGGATTGGTTCATGGGCCGTGGCAATCCCATAGGGTGATGACTGCTGTCGTTTGTTTAGGTTGGCGGAGGGAGATGGGTGTGCCGGAAGCAGGGCGGGGTGCACCCGGAGTTCTACGAGGACGCGAAGGTGTACTGCAACGGGGAACTGGTGATGACGACGGGGGGCACGCGGAAGGAGTACGCGGTGGACGTGTGGTCCGGGAACCACCCGTTCTACCAGGGCAGCCGCTCCGCCCTGGCGGTGGAGGACGACCAGGTGGAGAAGTTCCGCAAGAAGTACGGCGAGCTCTCCTCCCTCATGGAGATCCCCGTCCTCAAGCACGGCGAGATCGTCCTCCCTCAGAGGAAGAAGAAGGGCAAGGGCAAGAAGTAGTAATCCCTATCGACCCAGTTGTCAGTCTCTTATTCTTGTTCTTTATGCTGGTTTGTCTTAATTAGAATGGCTTGTCGACATCTCTCGACGGACGTATGCCTGAATGCTAATATCTCTTGATGGCTGTTTGGTTCACAAAGGTGGAACTTCTTTCGAGATTTGCATTCAAAACCCTGACTTTGATGTGTGTCAGGCTTGTGGGAGCTCGATGGTCTCATAATGGTCTGTTCTTGCGATTGGTCTCGGTGCCGGTACATGCGCAATTGACTTGCTTAATTATTTTTGTTAGATGTCAGTTGTTGTGTATTTCATGTTGTTATGCACATCTATTGCTTGCAAACTTCGTTGTAGTCTGTCTAAGCATTCCTCTTAGAATTCAAGTAATCCCATCAGTTATGGTGATCCTCCATGGGGTAGCAGACATGATTGGCTACAATTTGGGTTTAAGATCAAATGCTGCATGTTATATATCGTCTTTGTCTTCAGTTTGTAGGCAATTAAATCGATCCAAAAGTTGGTAGTATGTTACGAGTTCAGTGATAAGCCTGTTCTGAGACGAGAGAGAAGGGGGGGTTGGGGGAAGGGAAGAAAAGATAAAAACTACTAGCACTCATCTCGTAGAGATAAGCTTAATACACTGGTGATTCTATCTTGATCTTTATGTATGCTTGGCTTAATTAGAATAATTTTTTAATTTCCTTTTTTCTTGGTTAACATCTCTTGATTAACATGTAATGGCTTCCATTACCCTGTAAGCCTGAATGTTAATATCTTATCTCTTGATGATTGTTTTGCAGAATGATGTTCAAAACCCTAACACTGGATGTGTTGGGCAAAGCATTATTTGATCTTCTCATATTCGTCTCTTCTTGTTTGCTTTCTTAAAATTAGTCTATGTACTATCAAATGGCTCACTTTTTTTTTCGGATGGATTTTTTGTTTTTCGATAGTCTTATATTGTTGAGAAAAAAACACGGGGGTTTCTCCTCTTCCAGGTTGTAAAATTTTGCTGGCATAAAACTTCTATATAGTTTGGTCCTTTTCGTATAAGCACCTTCTTAACAGAATATCTAGCCAACCTTGATTCTTCGATTCATGTTGTCATTTTTAAGGAAAGTAAGATGCGTGGTATGTCTTTGCCTGTTTCTGTAGGTATTTCATATTGATGCCACCTCTTAACAGATTGATCGCAGAACTTACATGTCCACCAAAACTCAGCATGAGGCAACCTTGCTGCATCGTCCCACTTTTCCGCATCCTACATACACACAAAAATGAAAATGAAAAATAAATCACTCTTCTTTTTAATGACTTGGAAACTGTGACTGGGTAATGTTGTTAGAAAAAACATAGAACGGTTTGTTTTATCGTTGACATATGAGTCAAGATGATGATAGATAGGTAAGCGAAAAAGTGCAAGTTCTCATTACCTAAGCAAAGCTTGAGCAGTTGCCGACTTCCGATACCTAAGTTCTAGTGCTTTGCCGTAAGTCTCAGGTTAGAACTTTATCGTTGCAAGTTCTTAGTAATGCTTTCATGCGCCCGTAGTTTTTTAGTTGATTGTTGATTCTAATTAATTCATGAACTCCAGAGAAGATTTGCATACATACTGCTATCAGCATCAATCTTGTGCTCGGTAGGGGTCAGACATATTTCTAAGCACTTGGGAGGTACCCGTTAGATCTTTTCCATACAATACGAAAAATACGTAAGTGAACCCCTCTGCCGTTACAGCTTTAAAGCATATAGTTTTTTTTTTTTTTTCATTTAGCTAATCTGTGAGTTACATGCTTATGATCTCTTAGCTACCGTGCTATTATGGACATCCGAAGGCCTGTTGGATATAGGATTGAGGGTGTATGTTTCATTCCAGAAATCATTTATGGCCAAACATTGCAGGGTTATTTTGTGAAGAATAAGAAATAGAAAAACTTCAAAAACAATCATGCCAAAATAAAAGTCAACTATAATGTTCAGTATTTAATGGTTCAATTAAAGGTCAATATCAGAATGGAAAGTTTGATACAGGTATGGTACTATATATTTTTGATCCTTGGGAGCAAGTGTTGGGCAATTATATCAAAGTTATTCTCAACCAAGTACAGGGATACCAGAGTAAAAGTTCAATAGGTTGACCAAATGGTAATGGACCAGGATTTATATCCAGGTATCATGAAAGTGACTATGAGTAAATCTCAGACAAACAAGTATTTAGTTAACATGATAAATAGGTACCAACCGCTGTTTAAACAATGTGCATGTGTGGTAGTACAAAGCAGAATTATGCAAGTTCGCAACGTACAGAGTATTCAGCCACAGGTATGCATCTTCAACCTAAATATTAGATATCTCAAGAGATTAGGTGCTTTCCAGGTTGCATACTGAATTATACCTCGTCATCCACTCTACTATAGTATTCAAGCCTATCAAATCAAATTGTATGTATACATACACCAATGCACCAGTAGATTATGCTCGTTTTAATGTTTCAGTTTCAGTTTCTCCACACCTTAAATGCTGCTATTTGGGAGTTTATTTCAGAATAAGAAGACATCAGTAATATATATTGTCCATCGAACTATGATCTCTGATAAATTTTTAAACGAGAACAGCGCGGATATATCAACCGTAGGTAGGTAGGTAGGTCTTTGGTCTTTAATTTTCTGGTAACGGTTATGAGGATTTCAAGTACAGTTCAGCCAACTAATGTGAACTAGATATTTATATAGAATCGAATGTATATAAATGAGTGTAAACTTGAGGTATACCTTAATCTATATCATAGCAACAACCTATTCTATACGAGACCATCCAACAAATAGTTTATGAACCCCAATATATTGTCATAAAAAGGTTTTATCCAAAGTCCCAACCATATTTGGTGGTGATGATCACTATACTTCCTGCTCCACCCATATATAATAAATAGGTTGTGGTTTAGCTGATCTCACTTGCCTCGAGTTTAATAATATAACCGTCGGAGTCGATCGTGATCCATTCAAGTTTTTGCATGTGCCTTGCCTAGAGGGCGCTAAGAAATTGCCTCTAGTGCAAGAGCGAGGAAAAGCACATCATCAGAAAAATCCTGCGTCAGAAGTTGGATTAAGCGTAATCCATAACACCCAACCATAGAGAAAAAAAGGGTCCATGTACATGAAGTCTGCAAGTGGGAGCTGTTTGTACCGAAGCATCGACGGTCTCCATTCGTTTTCACTCCAGTGCCAGAGAAGATCTGTTATTACAATGAAATAGTGAAAAGGGGTACAGCATTATGTACGTATACCATATCAAACATAATCAGTCTTCGGGAACGGAGTTCATCCTTTTATTTTTTGTGCCTATGCTGCTGGTGCGAAGCCAACTCTCAGATTGCCATAGTCGAATACGGTATGATAAACTCCCATGAAGACATCTCCCAGTATCCTGCAGCAATTTTACATGTCAGAAGACGTTGCACGCACGATTCCACATAAATTGATATAATATACACACCAGAGAGGGCCTCGTGGTGGTGGAACATCCAATGCTGTGAACCCGCTGATGCACTGTGCTGCAGTGCCCTGGCCAACCTTGAGAATGTACTGCAGGCACCAACGAATAGGGTGAGACGATTGCCAATGTCAAACTAAAGCTGTCTATGAAGACATTAAAGCAAAATTATCTCTACATTTTTCTGCATCCGACTAGTCTCCAATTCTACACATGTAACTTTGCATTTTGTAATTTATGCATTCCACCTGATTAATTATGGTACCGTGTCCAGTCCAATCCTTATAATCAAGGTTCTTAATTTCGGTTTGTATCGATGTACCGAGCCATGTTCGATACAGCATATCGAGGTGTACCGACAGTACATCGGGGCATATCGACGATACATCCAGTATCGATGTATCGAGCCCTATTCGATACAGGGCATATCGAGGTGTACCAACAGTACATCGGGGCATATCGACGATACATCCAAAAAGAGTTAAAAAAATCTCCAAAAATATATGGAGGTAATGATCCAAAAATACCGGGGCATACCAACCGATATGCCTCGGTAACAATCGAATTTTGATCGTTACCATCCGGTACAAACTTCATATCGGTTCTACCTAGTAGAGGGTGGTCCGCGTACCAGTATATTCTCGAACCGATACATACCGCTCGTACCGAACGATACACATCAAAATTGAGAACCCTGTTTATAATCCTCTATGCTATATAGTAATGTGCAGAATCATAGGATGCTTGAATTATTAATGTTAACCCCTATCCAAGTACTGAGAAACCTGTAGGCAACTGAAAGGATTTACAAGTCAAAAGATCTCTGTAAATGGGTATGTCTGAAAAGCTAAAACACTTCTGACATGAAAGGGTAGGCCAATCATTCACTTACACTAAATTTCAGCACATGGTGCTGCTACAACAAATATAGATTGTCTCAAAAACCTATGGACAATTTAAATTTAACAGACAAGTTAAACATCATAATGACATGTCTTCTAATGTCAAAAGCATATCCCTATATCATCAACTCAGATTTCAGCATAGTGGAATTTAATCATATTATACAGGAACACAGAACTCATAAGAACATTCTGGAAAATTACTAAGAACAGGATCATACCTGCTCTGGTTTAAGCTCAAATGTCTTATCACCGATAGTGAAAGAGACACTGGGCATGGAAGCTACAGATGCACAATCCACAGATGATTCTCCCATTGGACTAGGCAGTCGCTCACATAGCTGTAGGTAGTTCAAGACACAAGTAAAATAAATAACTAAGAAGTGAAAATAGCAAATGGTTCAGAATAATCTGACCTCATTGATGTAATTTAATATGCTTTCTTGTGTCTGGTTCAGTCTTAGCTGATTCTGCATCCATACAACTGCCATCTCACAAGCATGGCACATACCATCACTATGCAGACCAGCTGAAGCATCCTCATTCTCATTTATTACACTCTCAATGCCAATGCTACATAAATAGAATACAAATAAATACATAAATTATGTGAATAACAATCACAAAAGAGAAGAAAATATTATCACAAAAGCTTACAAGCTTAAACAAAAATAGTCTAAGAATGACTGCTCACCTAACTCCATGAGTTCCATCAAATGTACACAGACCAACCTGAGAGCAAATTTTAGATGGTTGTGTCTGCCAAAATAAACCAGGATTAACAGAATGTTCTTTTTCTGATTCACAAATTGATTTGTGCAAGATAGACAAAATAAAAGTCTAAGGCATCTATAAGTTCATCCATTTCTTCAGACCTGTGACATCAACTTTGCAAGAATTTGCTGCCCATATTGAGCTACTACTGCCTTGCACTCTTGGGAAACCACACCAGAAGCTCCAATTTTTTGATTAATTTCGGTAATAACAGTCTGCAAAGAAGATGCAGTTAAATTTTGTCATCAACAAAGTCTGTTTTAAAATTTCTCTATAATCAGTGGTTTAAAATGCACACTTTTATCATCATTGATGAAATGAATTGAAAGTTTATTGCACATCATTGATGATTTGACAAGCCCACAGCACTAGATATTCACAGCCAGGAAACTTTGTGACACCAACATCACAAGTAACCTTAGTTAAGTGTAAAGCTGAATAATGTTTTTTAATTAAAATCAAAAAAATAAAGGTCTATTTCATCCCTATTAAAAGAAGTAAGATAACACCAAATGGACAAGTGTCAAGTGCCCATTGCATTATCTTTAGGGAAACTAACATGGGCCAATAACATAACAATTTTGATAACAATTTTGATATATGGATATACAAAATTGGAGATGTGGACTATAACCAATATATGGACTCTGCCTTTGAACTATAAGCACTTCATCTCCATTGGAGATGTGGACTATAACCAATATATGGATATACAAAATTTTAATATGCAAAAGTCAATGCTAAAGATTAATAGATTGCAACATAAATAAAGTAGCCACTATGAGTTCCAAAAAAATATACAAAGTGTTAAGAGAGACAGCGCATCAAACAAGAATGAGAATATCAGTATCAAGAATCAGCAAAGGTTCTCTTCTAAATATCAAAATTCTGTTTCAATTTAATTTTTAATTTAAATAACTTAAACTGACTTAAGTTTAATCAACTTATTTCTTGGGGAAAAAACAAGAAAACAAATGGTCCTTTAACAAACTCAGCATGGAAAGAGTACTACAATAACAGTTTATGGGTTCAGAATAAAGTTATCCATCTACTAGGAGTACAATGAATTCTATATGTGTATTTTGTTCACCCATTAAGTTAATGAAATTTGAGATGTAACCAAATCTCATATGAACAGAATCTGGAAACAGGGCTCAGATAGAAAGTCACTCTGAATGTGGTCTAAAACACTATAGTTACAGGGAAAATTGTCTCCATGTTCTTGGTCAAATTTTTAAGGTACATCAGGAAGATTTCTTTCCTGAGACGTAGACTTCTATAAATGTAGTGACCAAATGAAATTTCTGATCACAAACGATAACCCAACAGTAGACTATGCACATTACCTGCTACATATACATTAGTCGATGATGGTTGCTTACAGGTAATGCTACCATGGAACTGAAAATGCAGGTAATTTTTTCTCTACAAATTATGAAGCTTCCAATCTTAGAGTAGATTCATTTCCACAGACTTGGTGTTCACCAAGCTATCAAAGATTTTGAGAACAAATTCAAACACAACATTGGTTGTTAAAACGTTAAACATAAGGCATCCTTGACTAGTGATATCTATAACAACGTCTAGATTGCACACTACAGCTGAACAATGGACACCTTAACCAGGCCATTTTGACAAATGCAAATTATTTTAAGCAAGTATTATATTCAGGAAAAATCTAGAGTTGTGTCCCCTGAAATACTTTTCTGAAATCTGTCCAAACCTCAGAAAATGATACTAAGTCCACAAGATGACAAAGAGTATTTTAGAAGCTTTTACGCCACAAATATAAGAAAAAATCCACCACAAATCTCTATTTATAAGTGAAACTTTAGATTCTACAGCCACGGCATTCAAGAGAAGATATGAAAAAATGACAATTTATGTAATATACAGACTTTAAGGTCATAATAAAAATTGAACCCAGTAAAGGTAAAAGGGAGCATACCAACAAGTCTTATTAGAAATTACCAACATAGGAGGACCAGAAAATTTCCATTTACAACAAATAAAAGACTTAGTACATTAAGATAAATTAAGAGAGAAATTTTAGGCATATGAAGAATTTAAAACTATCAATCCAGATGGCCATCACATGAGTTTGCAATAGATGCTTCCATTAAGACATTTGGAACAAATAACAGAAACCAGGATGGACAAAATATCAGAAAGTTGACACTAAGCATACCGTTGGGCCAGCAATCAAAGATGTTCCAGAATCTGCAATTGCCGCACAACCACCAGCACAAAAACCTGATAAACAGATAAAATATACAAAAATATACCATGGGTTAGAAGAGGTAGAGAAAAAAATAACTGCAGACAACAGAATAAACCAGTCCACTTGCAATACCAGTAGATTCATCACCAATAAGCACATCTCCCATGTTAAACTGCCAAAACAATTATAGCAATAACATATCAGTTGGTAAAATCAGTAAATTCTGTAAGCTATGTGCATGAATCTGTATCCAATTAATGAAAACACAAGCAGAATTCAGAAATACCCACCTGCCAGTAACCTTTCTGTGTAACAGGAACATAGACATGATCACCCTCATAATGATTTGGGTCAACTCCTCCAAAGACAATTTCACCTCCTTCCCCTTCCTCAGCATTTCGGTTAAACCAGAATGAGAAAACAGGTTCTTTAATAAGACCTTGCTTGACCAAATTATACCTACAAAGTAGAATTTGTTAGTTGAGTTGACGAAATTAAACACTTCTTTCATCAGTAATCACATTATGAATGCAGAAGTTCAACAAGACATTATCATTACAAAATTGGAAGAAAGCAAATTTATTCATTAAACAAACAAAGTGAATCAGGTATTGTTCAACCCTACCCAGCATTATTCAACAAGGAACCTTTCAAAAGCATCATAGTGATGCCATAAAGGACTCCTTGAAAGCGTTTCATCTATGAAAATATAAGCACCAGGTCCTTCTCAACTTCGACATATCTAGTAAAAATACATGCTTATTTAATGTTCCAATGTCACCATTAAGTAACCTGAACTAATGTGCACCTTCACTTTGGAGATGATCGGCTGATATTTCTCATTTTAAAGATGTTAAGAAAGAAGAATTAATTCCTTTTTGTAAAATTTTACAGTTAAACATAACTGCAAGCTATCTTTTCAGATGCATCTAGTATTTCATCAGTTCTTGCTAGCAAACAACTTGCAGATTCACCACATTTTCCAGCAGATAAAATAGAAAAATTGTTTGCAATCACTCAGAAACTGATATAATCCACGGTTTTAGTTATATAAATTAAATCGAATGAAATTTCCAGAAAGAATGTTTTTGAACACAAAAGATTTTGTTGTTTTTCTGGAAACTTGCATGGATGATAGTCTTAAAGAAATTACAAATTCATTGTCTACAACTGATAGCTCTTGTAATCATATGCCCAATTGTTAAAAGAAATCTTGATTCATGTATACACATTATATGGTGCTATGTCCAGCATGTAGATAACAAATGAAGGGCTGCTAAATAAGTTACAAAATCATACAAAGAAAGCAGTATAGTGTATATGCTAAGCTTGAATGCACTATGGAACTTCATAAAATTGTTACAAACCACATCCTCACCAATCTTCAACAAATCAGCCTGTAATTTATTGGGTTCATTCTGGCCTTATTCATATTGGTTGGGTGCCTTGAAGACCCAAGTTGGACCACATCCAATAGCTGTGCAGTTTGGTTGTCACTTCCAAGGTTTAAGAGTGGATTCTGTTCACTTTCAATTCTGGAGAGCTTCTTGTTATGATCCTATTCACAGATCTGAACTTGGCATCAATGTTTGCTATCATTTGGCACAGATTGTAGATGTGCCATACAAGATTGGAACTACTTGTCTTACATTTGGTGGGTTTCAGCCACTACGTGAGCTCACATTTCCAGGAAACCGTGGATCACATATATGGCTTTGTAGGCTTGAAATTATAAACAAGTCTGAGGCAAAAATTGACAGGTGAAACAAGGCCATAATGGAAACTTACTGGTGCTTTTTATCTATTTTCTCACCCTTTTAGTGGATATTGAAGAGTCTTTATAGTATAGTTTGGACTTAATTTGTGTCTAATAATCCTAATATGAGCAGAAGTTAGGCAACTTATTTTGCTATTGGGACTTATATATTGAGAGATAAGAGAATTAGGAAGTTACTGAACGATGGGGTTAGCTTTTCTCAAACAATTCATCCAAGTTAACTTGTAAGTCCAAGAGGCATAATTAATGTCTGATATTTTTCAGTATTGCAATACAGCTATCTTCTTCCCTCTAATATATTTGAAGTTAAGAGACCTAATTGGTGTTTTAAATATCCTTTTTTGTTTTTATATTGGGTTGGACTGGATGACCCAAAATGGCGTGATCCGCGTAATAATCCACACTCGGACTAGTATGTACCACCCCTTTGATACTGGTTTGGGCAAAACAGACTTCTTTGCAAATCAGAGTTATATTTTTTGCACAATAATACATGTTTCACCATTATTCACTAATTAGTTTTGCTAAAAGATACTGGGCAAATATAGTCATACCTTTTTCACATTTTCTAGAAGTTATGATTTTAACTAAGCGGAAATTGACACAAGCCCTTCAACAATAAGTTTTATCAAAGAATATTGAACAGTTAAGGTTTTTCTCTTTTGACACTTCTGTTTTTATTATTTGGTATCATTTCAATATTTCAACTAGTTTATCTAGACAGAAAGTTCATATTATTAAACAAAAACAGCAACAATTAAATGGTTCTAAAAAAAAAAAAAAAAAAAAAAACTATTCAATTTTACGAGCAACTATCATGAGAAATTATTTGGAATGGGAATAAAATGAAGCAATAGTCAAGTACCAGACAGGTGTAACATCCCCAACTGATATTTCCTTAAATCCAAGTCCAAGTATGCCATCAAATTTTGCAGCGAGGAATGTGACCCCTGGCTCTCTGCTGGCTTCAATAAAATCCTGAATGGATTATCTCTTATAAGTCAATAAAATCCCAAAACATATAAAGGGCTACAACAGGAGAGTTTGATGTAGAAGAAATTATCAAAATGTATGACCTGATCTTTAACAACCAAGTCACCAAGAGCAACATGATCTCCACTAAAGAAACCAGAAATTGATCCAGTACCATAATGGATTTCTGCAGTCTTCCCTGCTCAAGACAAAAAAATGTACAATTAGAATATCTTCTTCAATATATAACAAAAGATATAATAAGCTTGAACAAGTTAAGGTAGATTTGCCAAGGAAGTTTGATGGTGTAAAGGGCAATTAGGTGATTCATGTGAATGCTTCTTGTAAGAAAGTCTTTTGCAAGTTAAAAAGAACTTCAGAAAGATACAAGAAACAAAAAACAGAAGATTGATATTGTAGATGCATCCTAATGAAGTACATGATATCAACATAAATACATTCAAATACCAGAGTTAAAGAACTTGATATTTTGAACACAGGAGTTGCTTTCAAATGGTGAAAATAAAGGTGTGTTTTAATTTTCAAACCAAGAATCATGTCACATGGTAAAGATTACTAGTTGGTTCTCCCTGAGAATCCTTTACACATTTAACATGCAATCCAACAAATCTCCAACATAAGTAGATTGCTACTGTGGCTACAATTAAAATTAAGTCCATAATTCATTTTTTTGGAGAAGCTTAATGCTACATTTCTTTCATGCAACACATGAGCCATCCGAAATCAAATGTTAGACACAGAAAGGAGTACGGGAACTCAAAGAGAACAACGATACAAGAAATTATAATGCATTTCATGCCAGAGACAAACCATTCTTCTGATAGGTGCTTGATTGGCTCGACTTGTACTTGGAATGGAAATAGCAAGCAATCTACAAAACATAGTTAGAATATGAATTAGCCATCTCTTAAGCTGAATAATATTAAATTTTATAACCAAAGAGACACAAAGCTCACCGAGAAGTAGCATTTTGAAGAAGGAACCCACAGGTTCGAGCTACCCGTGTCAAAAATCACGGTAAACTTCTGCGCAGGGGTACCAATGCCAATCTCCCCAAAGTACTGCGCGTTCATGTAGTTCTTGAGAGAAATAATGTCCGCATCTTCATCATCGCTCCCAAGACCGCCTCTTAATCCGTACCTTGACCCCATCAAAGCCTTCCCTTCCTTCTCCAAAAGTCGGCCAGCAAGCCGGCTGTTCTCATCCAAAGCTTTCTTCCTCAACCCAATGCGAATCAAGCCATCGGCGGCAGCGGAGGCCGAGAAAACCAATGGAAGCACCAGGACCGATAGCAATAGAGGAATCGCGAAGCCTCCACGCGCCGTCGCCATGATTACCTGAGATCACGATGACGAAACCCTAAAATTCCTCAATCCAGGCCATTATCGGACAATACAACAAAAGAACAGAGAACGACGGGATTGCAGTGTAAACGCGATCAAGAAACGGCAGAGAACAAAAATCCCTCAACTAATCTAGAAAGAAACAATTACAAAAAGATTGCGAGATCGAACATACCGATGAAGGGGAATGAGATGGAGAGTGGAGGCGACGGGAGAACGGGAGCAGTTTCCTGTTTTAAAAGCAGAAGATGGCACAACAACCTTTCAAGACAACGAAGCTCTATTCGACCTACCGGTCTTTCGTCTAAAAAAGAGTCCGTAGACGACGGAATCGCGTACTTATCGTGTCAACCGTTCGATCCCGCCTCTGAAGCGATTCGAACGTCCGATGAGATGCCAACCACAATCTGTGGCGGATCCTCTCCAATTATTGTACGGCACGAAATACGATCGTATGGCTTAAAATTAAAGTTGCAACAGGTGGAACCTGCGGATCTAGAAATTGGAAGCTACTCCTTTAGAACCATAGTCGGAAAGGATCCAATATTCTCTTTCTGCGGCAATACGACGTTCGTCCTTCGTCGTGATGATGCGACGCGGTTACCGTTCAGGATCCGACGGTTCAGAAACTCTCGTGGTCGGTTTCCAAGGCCTGAACGGCCATCGTAAGGGATGCGACATGGAATAATAGGTTATATTTTAAGGCGAAAATCTTAAGGAAACTCGTTAGACGAGCCATCTGTTATACCCGGTAGATGTCGTGTGGGGTCAGGCAGGCATATTAAGTGTCGTTTGCGTGCACTATGGACTAACTTACTTGCAGGACGTCAGAGGGAAGGGAGACGGAAGGGACGTTTCCGAGTGCTTATCGAGCCAAGGAGTTGGGTGTCGTACAAGCAAAGAATGGGATGGGGGAGGCCGCAAAGGGCGGAAGCGTTGCGGTTGGCATGGGATGGAGGTGAGTCGGAGAAATAGACAGTGGATCTGTGAATTGCCGAGAATGACATGTAAATTTTCTTCTATATCAATTTAAATCGACTAGCTGTGGGTAGCTCAAGTTCTTCCCAATCCAATTCGAGTACTTACTTTTTCTATTCGTACTTATGAATGGCAAATTGTATTCTATATGAATTTAAATGAAAGTTTGCTATTTGTAATCTTTTTTTATTGACAATTCTGGAGTTGGTAATTCTTGAAAAAATAAT
>LVTN01000353.1:4910-15837 GCA_001649415.1 Musa itinerans
AACTTTAGTTTAATTTTATTTAGATATGTATTTATTACATAGTAGGAACTAAAGAAACCAAATACATGTTGATCTTTGGCTGTTCCCTTAGTGCTGCTACAGAAACTTCAATTCTACCTTTACAACATGGAAAAGAAAAAGGCCAAAACATGATGTAATAGGCTAAGGAAGATTGCTGGCTGGATCAAGCATAAGATTACAACAGTTCATTACCTCCATACAATGAAGTTTACAGATTTTGCAATCTCCAAAGTTTGTGCAGAGCTGCAGTATGAACACAGGTTGTACAACAACAGACTGCTTTCACCAAAATTTCAACATGACTCCAAGTTATGCATCGATGGCCTGCTTCCATTACAGAATCACTCCATGATGATGCAACACCTTCCTACAACATTTACCATATACATTCTGAGAGAGAAGCTATGCGGAAAGGATATGCCGCAAAAGCAAGTCGCATTCAACTTGCGGGGAAAACTGTGGTGCTCAACCTTACCTCATTCCACCGGCACCGTCAGTGATCTCAGCTCTGGTAGGAATGCCTGTTTTGGTTAGTGATTCAAGAACTTGGGTTGGCCATATATCAGGAACATGAGCAGCATTACAAATGGACAAGATATGTTCGTGAATACTAGCAGAATTCATCGGTCCAGTCCTCAAAGCTAAATCCATAAGAACTCGACATGGTTTTTCCACCATCCGTGAGCAGTGTTTTGCAAGTCTAATGATTTCGCTCCGAGTAGTTGGGTCATCATTTGCACAGTCGATGCGTATTACATTTGCGCCAATATCACTTAACAGTTTACATTTTTTTTCTTCTTAAATTTTTAGCTATTAGGATTCAATTTTTCTTTTCAATATTCCTAATAGGGGGGAGGTTTGCATCGATCTGTTCTCTAAGCTTTGGTCAATAAGAAATTCCATTACAAATTGATAAGCTTAGATTTGCTTGATTTGTGTCTCTCTGCAAGAAAAGTAAAGGTGAAAACTTAATGTTTCTTTCTCAATTTTTCCTCTGTAACTTCAAAAACTAAAGAGGTTTTTAGCATTTGTTTTTCGGATCATCATGATTCCATGAATCGGATGCAATCAATGCTCTTTATTGTAATGAAATGATTTGATATGTGAGACAAATCTCAACTTGAGAAGTTTGTGGGTAAGCCATAAATCGCTGTCATGTTCGAAAACATTTCAAACCACCAATCCATCAGCAAGTGAATGAATGTCAAACTATGACATGCCTTAAAGTTCTAACAAGTCAAGTGAATGCCATATATCACTCGTTGCCGTCGCACCGGACCTACTGGACCGTCGTCGCTCATACATTCCAGTTGTCATAAACTTATGGGCCGACACCTTCAAAGTCGAAATTAGCTTTACCTTTTTCAGCATCCATGCTCAGCTTCAGGTGGATCGTAGAACCATCATCATCTATATAATCTTCTTTCTTCGACAATAGCATATCTCTTTTCTTATTCCACTCTAGCTGTAATTGCTTCAACATTTTTCTATATAATTGATTTGATGCCATCGTGTCAGATTTTAGGTTGAAAATTTACTTTCAATATCTGGTTGCGGTCATCATAAAATAAGAAGCCATAAGTTAAAACTCCTATTACAGTGTCATCTATATAAATGCTGATGCATTTTCACTATATACTTTGAGCAGTTCGTCGATTGCCTTTTTATGTATATCTACTTTTCATTTATTAGTGCACTATTGCTGCCATGTCATTGCATATGTTGTCGCTTGGAATTCTATTCAATTTGAAGGTATCATCAACTCACTGGAGTTAAAAAAGAAGATATAGGGAGTTCAGTTTTGTCAATGGAGATTATCTCTTTGCTACGTCATGAAAGCTGGATTCACCTCCTTGCATGGAATATCCTCAAGTTGCAGGACATACTTCTTTATTCTCATAGCAATCAGATTATAATCTTTTTTTGTTTTTGAAATACTATTCCTTTCTTTGATTTGTAAGTATTTTCGACCAGTCGGAACTGCTTCTCTTTTTTAAAGTTGGATGGTTGGATTTGCAACAATGGACAATAATAGCTTGGACGGAAGCTTCTTCGGAGTATTTCGACTTCTAACAGATGGAAAAGTAATTAAGATCTCCATATGTTTGTCGTTGTTGTTTGACTTTTGCCTCGCTGAATGCTTACTGCTCGGAGACAGGCTTTGCTGATCTGCCATGTCCCGATTCAACAATCACAGCCTTGCTTTATTAGCTTAGTATGCTTTGGGACTTTCCTTGCCGGACACAAATTTCATGAAGCTCTGGTTGCCTCGTTTCTAATTCTCGCAGCTTATCTTCTGATTAGATAGATGACTATAGACATCTAAAAAAGTGGTTTTCCAATCATATTTGTCTATGTCACATCCTCTTGTAAATAATTTAAATATGATATATCACGACAACAAGGGATATCAATTAAGTCTTATTCCCTATAATTACAAGTATGATAAGTAATATCAATTGTTCTTTTATATTCTCTTATCCTAGTAGCCTCAAATTTATCACCATCATTCTAAATAGGTATCCAATAGACAGAATCTGTCTTATTCTCCTTAAGGATGGTTCTGATGCTGGGGTAAAATAACCCATTAAGCCTTATTAATGAATCTCGTTGTATATAAATTTTTTCCATTAATTTGACTTGAATCATTTCAAGCATCGTGGTGATTGGCTTATGACGAGCTTCTAATATGATTGAACTGAATTTTTTACACAAGTTATTCAGTTGAATATCACACTTCGCTGTTGTTCTAAATTGTGGTTTTAAAGTTCATTAATTGCTTTTATGCATCCTTGTAGCTCTCACAGCTATCCAAAATAATTTCTCTAGTGCTAATCTCTTATGCTTTATCTTAAAATTATTATATAAATGTTTCAAACAGAATCTGTGCTCTGCGCGCTAGGAAGCAAGCGTGCAATAGCCTCCAATATACCTTTTTGTTTATCAGTGATGAATGTCCACTCATCTGAACTACTAACTGATATTTAAATTCTAGGTAATGAACCATCAATTCTATGCATCATTGTTCTTCTTCTCGCATTTGATTATTAAGGTACATTTGATTATTAAGGTCAATCCTAATAGTAGTCAATAATACACCTTTCAATATATAACTCAAATGACAACCATGAATACCTATAATGCGCCTACATTGTAGGAACTCTTCCTTCCGTGCAGCAAAACATATGTAAATTCTATGAAATATATCATTTTTGCTATTAGATCTATATTTGATGATACATGTGCTCTCTAAATTTTTATTGTATATCTCTTCTTAGTAATTCCATAACAAATCATATTCCTTCCTTTCGTTACTTTTGATCATTATCAATACTTCATTTTTTACTCTATACATTTTATGTATGCGAACATTTAAAGCATATTCCTGTTGGAGTGTTGTCTTCAAAAACTTAGTTGGTCAAGTGAGATTCATTCTAATCCTATCATGGTACTTATCGGTCAACCATTTAATCGTAGTTAGAGGATTGTTAAATGATCTCCCATATAAATATTCTGCATTCAAAATCTTTACTTGCAAAGTTGTTTATCCTTGTATTTTTTATGCATATATCATCTAGCCACATCCAACTTTGTATATCACCCTAATCTTATTCTTATCATTCTTTACCTATATGAGTTGTTTGCACATAGAAATGACATATTGCTTGATCACAACACGAAACTCTTCAGCATTAGCAAAACATATTCTAAGTTGAAAATCATAAGTATTTTTATCACCTCTAACATCAAAGTATGTATATTGTACTTTATTTTTATTTTTATCATCCTCTTTGACACATACTACTCAATCTTCACTATCACTATTATCCTCTTTTTCATCTTATGATAATATGGCGACAGATTGTCTAAGCTGGTCCAATGTATACATAACTCAAGTAAGGTCTGTTTCATAAATCATAAGTTGTTAATTAGTTTCCTCGACCTCCCCTTGTACTATTATATCTGACAATCATTTTTCTATTTCATCTTTTTCATTCTTACTCTAATTGAAATCACTATCAAGATCATATACACTTAGAATCAAAAACACTCTTAACATAACAAAAGTAAATATAATTCATCTGACAAATTAAATAAAACACTATCAACATAAAAAAATTAAAGATAATTTAGCAAACATATTAAATAAAAAATATTTTTAACATAACAAAAGTAAAGATAATTCAGCAGACGTATCAAATAAAAACACTATCAATATAACAAAAGTAGAGACAATTCATTTTTTTTAAATTACATTATCTACTAGTACTTTGACAAATTTTAAACTTTAGGATCTTCGATAAATTTTTAGGATCTTCGGCAAATTTTATACTTTATTATAGTATTTTAAAAAAATTAATTTAAGAATGTAACATATATTATGATTTAACAAATATATATTCAACATAGTATCTCAAAATAAAAAAAAATTAAACACTTACCGAATGTTTCATCATTCGATAATTCAATAATGGATCTTTGGTGTCGTAATTAAAGCATTCAAACTTGCGGAAGAAGGTATCTTCCCAGAAGAGAGAATTGTTAACCTGCTTCAAACACCTGGTTGGGATGAAAAATTTAATAATTTCCCAGGAACTCGGACAGTTCAAGATAATCTTTCTAATCTTTGAACCCAAGTAGCAGCAAACTAGAGAGGCATAGCTCTCATCAAGGAACTCATTGATCAGTATGGTTTAGAGACTGTCCAAGCATACATGTCCTTTGCACATAAAAATGCTAAAGCAGCCGTGAGAGAGATGCTCAAAGTAGTTGTAGCTAGAGTGGAACAAGAAAAGGGATATGCTATTGTTGAAGAAGAAGATTGTTTGGATGATAGTTCTGCAAGCCATCTGAAGCTCATTATGGACGCTGAAAAAGTTGAAGCTAAATTTGAACTTTGAAGGTACCAGCCTATAAGTGTATGACAATTTGAATGTAGGAGCAAAGGTGCTCGATTGGGTCCGGTGCAGCAGAGGTTGTGGTCGAGCAATCGTGGGGTGGCGAAGACGAGTGGTGCAGGAGAGGTGATGGCAAACGATATAGGTGCGACGATGGTTGAGCGGTGTAGAAGCTGTTAAGAACGAGTCGGCACTAAGAGGGGGGGATGAATTAGTACAATAGATAAAAATTATGTTGGTTTGAAATTTTCATTTCAATTAAACCCGTTTCAGAAATATATTAACTTGAAAACATACGAAAAAGTATAATGATAAAGTAAAGCACGTAAGACAGTTTATAGTAAAGGTAAATTACAAGAAGTAAATACAAATCGAGTTTTATAGTGGTTCGGTCGTTGTGACATACATCCGCTCCCGATTCCTCCTTCGTTGAGGCCACCGACATCCACTATCGGTCTTCCTTCAATATATGAAGACTAATTACCCTCTTACAATACTTTCTCCTTTTCATAGGTTTAAGAGATAACTTTTACAAGTCACTCTTTTACAAGTATTCCCTCACACACCTCCCTTAGGTCTAACTCTAAGCACTAGGAGAAGGGAACTCAAAGTTTTGACAGAGTTTACTCAGTTTTTTCCTCTAGAATTCTTACTCATTTCTTGCTGCCCAAGTGGGGTATTTATAGGCCTCAAATGATTTCAAAAATAGAGCCAAAAATTTAAACTTTCGGGTACGGGTGGTACCATCGTCTGCACTGGGCGGTACCACCACTTGGCCCAACATTTGGGTCATTAAATGAGCCTCCCAATAAGCCTAAATCACTCCTAATTTAGGCCCAATTGACCCCTAATTGAGCTGGCCCAATTCTAATTTAATTATGTGCTAACTATGAATTTTAAGATATTTACTAAGCTAAATAAATCCGTAAGTTTAGGTTTCTTCCGACGAGCTTCCAGCGAACTTTCGGCAATGTTCCAGTAGACTCTCAGCAAGTTCCTGAACTTTACGACGATCTTCTTGGCGAGTTCCGACGGGCTTCTTTGGCAAGTTCCTCGACTTCTCGTTCAATTCCGGCAGAACTTCTGACGAACGTCCGAACTTTCGATGAACTCTCGAACTCCCAACGAAATCTCATTCTTGACTCCGGGACTTTATTTTGCTTTATGCCTTACTATCATAGTTAATTCTACATATTTAAAACATACTTTGATGTAGACAATTATTATAAAGCAAATCAAATGTTGTCCGGTATGTTATTGGTTCATCGATGCTTCATTCAAATCTTGGACGCATCGTCCTCTCTTGTGGCCTATTGTCTAATCGGCTAGTTGACCTCCACAACTCCGATTTTCTTAATGCAATTTCCGCTCTTCTTGGTCCGATGCCCGAACTCATGGTCCGAAGCTTTCTGTCGATACGTCGGCTGATTCTTCGGCTCGATGTCCAATTTTTTGATATGTTTCTCTTCGGCCCAACATGATGCTTCTTGCTTCAATTATCTCTCATTGATCGAAACTTCCTACGTCACTCAAAATGTAAATCAAATCATAAAAACATCAATTGGTTTCATAATGAGATTCAACAGGAGCAGTGACGATTGAGCGGGTCAAGTGTGACGATGGCAAATGGTGCAGGAGAGGCAGTAGTTGAGTGGTGTAGGATCGACGATGGTCGAGAGCACAGGTCGAACGTGCGAAAGACGAGAGGAGAAAGAATGTTTAGAGTATTTTAAAGAATATATGTATACAATAATTTAAAAATAAATTTATATTTTTATCCTCCTCATTCGTTTCGTTTTTGCATGTGACAACATGTGTAATTTTTTTCGTCGAAAAAATTAACGACGTAAGAAGAATTGAGATTAAATATTTCTCTTTCATAAGTGTATGACCCTAATGTTATTTTTTAAAGTACATGCATTAAGATGTTAATCATAATTAACTATAGAGGTGACATGTAATTACCCCAGTAATATCCTCCAACCAAAGGAAACAACGCAAGCACACCCAAATCAACACCTCTCTCGGAAAACTTGGCCTTCTTCATTTGCCGGGAGCCATAAATTCATGTATATAGAGCAAGTATCATCACTTATTACGATCTCTGCTCGTTAGTTCCCCTCCTTCCTCGGATGTGCGGACTTGGGGCTACAAAATAAATGCTGATTCGAAAGAAGAAGTAGAAGTCAGGGAGGTGACGATACGGAAGCTAAAAGGTTAAGAGTCAGGGAGGGAACCAGTAATGTGGACACGAGTGATACAGAAGCAACCAAACAACCATAGAACCGGTTGCTTGTCGTCGTAGGTGTTGGTGAAAGTACGAAGAGGGAAGAGATAGAGAGAGGGGTACCGTCGGGAGATGTTGCTTGTCATCGGTCGTCAATTGCCAATCATCAATCACCAACCACTACCGATCACCTTTCTTGGGAGAGAGTCGCTCGTCGCTGGAGGAGGGATGTTTTATAGTGCCATTTCATTCCTCCCTTAAGCCTTAGATCTAAAGATATTTAATATTAATCGTAGGATTAAAAAAGTTACAGATCCTTTATAATCTATGGTGTAGATTGTAATCTATATAATTTAATATATAAAGGGTGATTTTCTTAGAAAATGCCCTTTTTTTTTTGTGGGTATTTTCCAATCGGTAAGCTATATTATTATTATTATTTAAACAGTACCTCTTAATTTTTGATATACCCAAATTATCTCTTTTGTTTTTTTACCTTTACAATATTTTTGACTTATTTCAGTGTTTTGATCACCATAATAAAAATATCATAAATTATTTAAATAGATTTTTGAAGTCAACTATACTAATTATAAATCTAAAAATATGGTATGATAATGATTTATAAGTAATGATGATCAAAGAGACAAATATGATATTTCTTATAATGTTTTCAATACATAATAAAATACTATAAATGTTATTGAAAAATGTCATAAACAAACTAAATAAAAACATTGTAACAGTTGAAAACTGGTAAAAAAAATTTGAGGGGTATTTTAGATATTTTTAAATTAGTGAAAAAAAAGAATGGTACCTTTTGAGAAATGGTGAAAATATAAATACTTTCTATAAAAATAATTTAAAAATAAATATATAAATTAATGACAAAACATACATTGTCACTAATATAAGATTTAGTGACAATGATCAAAATTATTGTCAACTAAGATGTTATGTGTCATAATATGACCATTTTATCACAAATTAAATTTATGTTGACAATGGTGATAATAATATTATCACTAGCATTCAAATTTTTAGGATTTAGTATTAATTTTTTGTGATAAATTATGATTTTATCATTAAAAATCTCTTTGATGATAATCTTGTCACTAAATTATCTTTTTAGTGATAATTTTAAATATTTATGATAAATTTTTTTGTGATTAATAAAATATTTTCCAATAGTGTAAGCGTTTGAAGTTTTGTTGATGGAAGATTGTGCACCTATTAGGGTCAAATACATAGGGTAGAGAGAGAGAGTAACACATGTTTTTCTTGAATTAAATATCGATGGAAATTTAATCCTTTAGTAATTAAACGGAAATTACTAACTACATCGTAGTTAGTAAGATTTTTACAAACTACGGCGTAGGTTGAAATGGGCACCTATGTGGATGGTGCGATATATATACTACTCATGGCATAAGCTTGTCCTCTACATTTTTTATGGTTACATGATCGAAAATAAATTTTATAATTGATTTTAATTATGTTTCTATTTAATTAGATAAAATATATTATAAATTTGATTATAGTTATCGATTAATAGAAAGAAAATTTATTTTGTTAGAATTCCTTAGGAAATTACCTACGTGAGACTTTCATACTTTCTTATCCTAGATCCTCTGTTCTCATCCATAAATAGACATGATCTCCCTAAATTTCTATTTCATCACTTATAATAGTCTTATGAAAAGATAAGAAAGGAGAAAATGAGTCTTCTTCTCCTTGCAGATTGATATCATTATAATTTTCAGATTGGACAATAGTGTATTTACAAATCAGATAAAAATTTTTTGATTGATTTTAAAAATTACATAATTTTGATCTTTATATATCGTTATTTAATTTTTTTGTATAACAATAATATAATTATAGTTTTTATGCTCACAATTAGTATCAAAGCCTATTTTGAAATCAAATTCCCTATATTATAAAAGCATTAGATTTGTTTTGTATTAGATATATTTTATGTTATCGCCCTTTGCCTACGAATGGTGATATGATCTATTTAGTTTAACCTACCTGCCTTAGTCGCTTGCTTATCGGTGACTAAGGTTTCTTGCCCACATGAGTGGACTCGCGGATGGAAGCGTGTTACTTAGTTTTGATCGATGGGTTATAGTCAATAGTTTGCTATCGACTATGACATTACAGAGGGCGATAATATGCTATGATCGATAGTAGACATCAGTGTGGTGTTAGTTATGGCCGCTTGTGAGTCGAGGGGTTGTGGTAGGAAAGAATTGTCACGATAGGGTATTGCGGCAAGAAAGAATGGTCGTGACAATGGAACTTAGCAAAGGCATTTGGTGGATAGTGATCAATGACAATGGGTAGTGTTGATGTGGGTTGTAGTCGGGTTGATGTCATTGCTATTGGTCGTATAGCTTGTGAAGGTGGACGATGAATGGGAGGGTGGCAGCCTATAGTGGCTACTGACCTTGTCACAAGTAGCGACGTTACTGCCTTTGACCAATTGTCGCACAATAGATGTGTTATAGTTCCAAGAGATTGTGAGAGTGTTATTGGTTGCAATCGACATCGATGGGTCACTGGTAGGCCGTAGAAGCAGTTCAGGATTAGATGTACAGATGACAAAGGGTTGCGTATAGCAAAGACAACACAGGTGGCGATGACATGTCATTGATCAATTGCTAAGAACAACCATGCACTGTGATGGTCGCTTGCCTTGTGTAGGTAGCGACAACAGAGAAGAAAAAGAATTAGAGTTTTCAACTATTAAAAGACTATTTTTGCCCTTCTAAATTATTTTTAATTTCAATCAGTATCCTCTTACAATTCTATCATTTAGAAATAAGATATTTTCAATATATGTCTAGACAAAATTATGATTTTATCATTCAAAAATAAAATTATATCCAACTTATGTCATCAAATATAAAATTGACTAATTTGACATACTTTAATCAAATATTTTGATCAAACTCGTTATGATAGTATTTTAACTACATGACTAGATTTAGAATCGATTAATCTCATTAATTGAATTTAGAAAAAGTTAATTTTTGACTAATATTTTACTTTGATCAACTTTAATTTTGATTGTCATAATTGGGCTAATGTTTAGCCCAACTATGAGACTATCTAATTAAATAGGTTTAGCTTGTCTAGTTTAGAGTTCTATACAGAATGAAAAAAATATAAATTATGATTTTCTTTTATAATTTTTCATATGAAATATTAGCAAATTTTTATTATTTGTGATATTTAAATTCTAATTATTATTTTAGATATTTATTTATTTTTTGATATGTATACATTTAAAATTATAAAATAATATTTATTTTTATATAAAAGCATTATTTATGTTTTATCATGATTAAAATCATAATATGAGTTTTATTTTATGTTGAATAATATTCAATAATTTTTTTGATTATTATTAAATTATTTATGCATAAATTAGATAAAAAAATATTTGGTAAATATTATTTATAACTTATATCCCTATGATTTATTTGACTTGTAGCTACCAAGATGACCTAGGTGTTGAATCTCGTATTTTGATGATGAAACCACTTGATATGTGTTTATGTTTTAATCTGCGTTTTGAGTGACGCAGGATGCTTCGATCAGGATGAGACAATTAAAGCAGGAAGAATCATGTTGGGCCGGAGGAACATGTCAGAAGATTAGACGTCGGGCCAGTGGAACGGTCGACGTATCGACAGAAGGCTTCGGGCCGTGGATTCGGGCATCGGGCCAAGAAGAGCAGATATTGTGCCAAGGACATCGGAGTTGCAGAGTCAAC
>LVTN01000353.1:30727-55727 GCA_001649415.1 Musa itinerans
GAAGGGGAGGGGACAAGGATTCCATGCAGTTCTACTAAGCTGGAAGAGATGGGGTTCAAGTACAATTATTCTGTGGAGCAAATATTAGAAGGTAGTGTTGAATGCGCCAAGAGGCTCGGAGCATTCGAAGCATGAATCTAATGTTGGTTCAACATGTCGCATGAAGAGCAAATAGAACATCTTCACATGCATGCTTGATGAACCATACTGTATTTGTTGGTCATGAATCCCTGAACACAAGGCTTGATTTCTCCTCCAACTGACTTGCGTTTCTTGTAAAAATCAATCTCTAGCAGGTCTTACAGAAAATATGTTTGAATGAGCAAGAACTACACCATATATATCAACTCACAATTACAATGAACAAGAATGATGACCGCTCCATCAGCTAATTGCGGTCGAGTAATTTTAGATACCGAGATGCAGTATCCAGTGCCATCCGCTATGGACTCATCATGCCCTCGCAAGCATAGCTTCCTAGGAACGATCTTTCTTGGTCCAGAAGAAGAGCCATTGCAAGATGCATCAAGCTATAAGATTTTGCATTCCGAATGCATTTTCCTAAAGAAGAACACAGCATGTGCAAGATCAAATTATGGCATCCAACTGTAGAAACAGCCAAAAGGTAAAGGACAATCCTATCAACCACAATGTTCTTAGCACACTGATTGAGCATATCTAATGGTACAAGTTAAGACAACAGGATTTCTTTTCCATTACCCAATACCCAATTAGCAGCCAACAATAAAACCATATTGAAGCATGTGAGAAACAACTGCAACAAGGAATAGTTATAAAGTTAACTCCATCACATATTTTGAATGAAACATTTATACATTTTTAGTAGATTCAAAGCAAAGAGGAATAAAAAAAAAAAAAGAAGAGTAATAGCATAGCCTCTCCGTCCGATGAACGGTGACAGAGCTGATCAAACTGGCCTGACAAAGGTTGAGAATAAATTAAAGCATCATGAAGTGTTGTAGAAAAATCTGAACTTCATTTTGTTTATAGGGTAGTAGCCATGTGTCTTCTAAAGAAAGCAGATATCTAGAAATCAATTTATCAAAACTCGAGAATAAACAGACCTTGCTTGTAAACCAGGGGTTGACTATACTTTGGGCTAAACACATTAGCAAGAGTTACAAGCTGATGCTGAACCAATATTTTTACTGGAACTACAGAATCCATGCCATGGTTGTTATGCTGATTCTTAGTTCTTCATCTCTAGATGCACCACTGCCCACTCCACCTGTATCAACAAACCAAGAAGTTTGAAACAAGTCACATCAGAATGAAGGAACTACTGATTGGAAAATTCAACTAAGAAGGCAAAAGATGAAATAGTGTATCCATGTAACGGGTAATAATGCATTACATTGGTGATATCTACGGCCAAGATTCTAGTTTCACCAGTCTTCTATCCCAATGCAAGGACTGTCATCAGCACTCTGTACCCAAAGTGGACCCCCTATTTCTAGCCAACAACAACAGCTGACAGCATCCATCCAAGCTCTTTGCAAAAGCCCAAGACAAAAGCAGGCTGTTGATGGTATCCTCAAATTCACTCTTCCAAATGACTAAATACAATTGAGTGTGAACTACCTATCATTCGACAGTGAAGAGCTAAAAATTGCAGAATCAGCTTCAAGTCAAACAACAGAAGTGAAAACTTACAAGGAAAAGAAACAAAAAGATGCATAAGATGGCAAAAACACATTATCAAACAACAAAATACAGCTACATAAAACATCGGGCATACATACTTCAGCATAATTGCAACAGAGTGAGTATGTAATGGTTTAAGCATATAAAGCCAATAAAGCAACAAATATGGTAGTAAAGGAAGCAACAAATAAATTAAAGCATCATGAAGTGTTGTAGAAAAATCTGAACTTCATTTTGTTTACAGGGTAGTAGCCATGTGTCTTCTAAAGAAAGCAGATATCTAGAAATCAATTTATCAAAACTCGAGAATAAACAGACCTTGCTTGTAAACCAGGGGTTGACTATACTTTGGGCTAAACACATTAGCAAGAGTTACAAGCTGATGCTGAACCAATATTTTTACTGGAACTACAGAATCCAAGCCATGGTTGTTGTACTGATTCTTAGTTCTTCATCTCTAGATGCACCACTGCCCACTCCACCTGTATCAACAAAGCAAGAAGTTTGAAACAAGTCACATCAGAATGAAGGAACTACTGATTGGAACATTCAACTAAGAAGGCAAAAGATGAAATAGTGTATCCATGTAACAGGTAATAATGCATTACATTGGTGATATCTAGGGCCAAGATTCTAGTTTCACCAGTCTTCTATCCCAATGCAAGGACTGTCATCAGCACTCTGTACCCAAAGTGGACCCCCTATTTCTAGCCAACAACAACAGCTGACAGCATCCATCCAAGCTCTTTGCAAAAGCCCAAGACAAAAGCAGGCTGTTGATGGTATCCTCAAATTCACTCTTCCAAATGACTAAATACAATTGAGTGTGAACTACCTATCATTCGACAGTGAAGAGCTAAAAATTGCAGAATCAGCTTCAAGTCAAACAACAGAAGTGAAAACTTACAAGGAAAAGAAACAAAAAGATGCATAAGATGGCAAAAACACATTATCAAACAACAAAATACAGCTACATAAAACATCGGGCATACATACTTCAGCATAATTGCAACAGAGTGAGTATGTAATGGTTTAAGCATATAAAGCCAATAAAGCAACAAATATGGTAGTAAAGGAAGCAACAAATAAATTAAAGCATCATGAAGTGTTGTAGAAAAATCTGAACTTCATTTTGTTTACAGGGTAGTAGCCATGTGTCTTCTAAAGAAAGCAGATATCTAGAAATCAATTTATCAAAACTCGAGAATAAACAGACCTTGCTTGTAAACCAGGGGTTGACTATACTTTGGGCTAAACACATTAGCAAGAGTTACAAGCTGATGCTGAACCAATATTTTTACTGGAACTACAGAATCCAAGCCATGGTTGTTGTACTGATTCTTAGTTCTTCATCTCTAGATGCACCACTGCCCACTCCACCTGTATCAACAAAGCAAGAAGTTTGAAACAAGTCACATCAGAATGAAGGAACTACTGATTGGAACATTCAACTAAGAAGGCAAAAGATGAAATAGTGTATCCATGTAACAGGTAATAATGCATTACATTGGTGATATCTAGGGCCAAGATTCTAGTTTCACCAGTCTTCTATCCCAATGCAAGGACTGTCATCAGCACTCTGTACCCAAAGTGGACCCCCTATTTCTAGCCAACAACAACAGCTGACAGCATCCATCCAAGCTCTTTGCAAAAGCCCAAGACAAAAGCAGGCTGTTGATGGTATCCTCAAATTCACTCTTCCAAATGACTAAATACAATTGAGTGTGAACTACCTATCATTCGACAGTGAAGAGCTAAAAATTGCAGAATCAGCTTCAAGTCAAACAACAGAAGTGAAAACTTACAAGGAAAAGAAACAAAAAGATGCATAAGATGGCAAAAACACATTATCAAACAACAAAATACAGCTACATAAAACATCGGGCATACATACTTCAGCATAATTGCAACAGAGTGAGTATGTAATGGTTTAAGCATATAAAGCCAATAAAGCAACAAATATGGTAGTAAAGGAAGCAACAAATAAATTAAAGCATCATGAAGTGTTGTAGAAAAATCTGAACTTCATTTTGTTTACAGGGTAGTAGCCATGTGTCTTCTAAAGAAAGCAGATATCTAGAAATCAATTTATCAAAACTCGAGAATAAACAGACCTTGCTTGTAAACCAGGGGTTGACTATACTTTGGGCTAAACACATTAGCAAGAGTTACAAGCTGATGCTGAACCAATATTTTTACTGGAACTACAGAATCCAAGCCATGGTTGTTGTACTGATTCTTAGTTCTTCATCTCTAGATGCACCACTGCCCACTCCACCTGTATCAACAAAGCAAGAAGTTTGAAACAAGTCACATCAGAATGAAGGAACTACTGATTGGAACATTCAACTAAGAAGGCAAAAGATGAAATAGTGTATCCATGTAACAGGTAATAATGCATTACATTGGTGATATCTAGGGCCAAGATTCTAGTTTCACCAGTCTTCTATCCCAATGCAAGGACTGTCATCAGCACTCTGTACCCAAAGTGGACCCCCTATTTCTAGCCAACAACAACAGCTGACAGCATCCATCCAAGCTCTTTGCAAAAGCCCAAGACAAAAGCAGGCTGTTGATGGTATCCTCAAATTCACTCTTCCAAATGACTAAATACAATTGAGTGTGAACTACCTATCATTCGACAGTGAAGAGCTAAAAATCGCAGAATCAGCTTCAAGTCAAACAACAGAAGTGAAAACTTACAAGGAAACGAAACAAAAAGATGCATAAGATGGCAAAAACGCATTATCAAACAACAAAATACAGCTACATAAAACACCGGGCGTATATACTTCAGCATAATTGCAATAGAGTGAGTATGTAATGGTTCAAGTATTTTAAGCCAATAAAGCAACAAATATGATAGTAAAGGAAGTGATTCAGATACTTGTTTTCTACTGTTGGTAATGGAGCCTTGGTGATTGGCGAGTCCTTGATGCTACTCAAAAAGAAGTCTTCCGATGGTGCCGACATCAGACTCCCTATTCCTTCCTGGCCTTTCCGACCAGTTCTACCCAACCGACGTAGATACGGTTCTCTGTCTGCACAAACAGTCAATTTTCTCCTCCTCATCATCGACCTTGTATTCATCCTCCAAATCGCTATCAAATCGCCTCTTCGCTAGTTATCTCTGGAACTCCGAGACTTTCCTCACCCAATTCTCGAGATGAACTATCAAAATCATCAACCCCACTGCCTCCCCGAAGGCGCCTCATCCTTCGTCGGCCGCAAAGAATCACCTTTCCCACCCATGGACTTGTACATATCGCAAAGAATCCGTCCTCGAATGACTGATCCAATCGAGAAGCGCCGCTTGGTCCTCGATCAAACTCTTCGCTTGCCGTGTGGCGCCCTTCGATCCCTACAAGCGGCCGTAGAAGGACCTGCCACCGAGGGAAGTATCTACCTTGGGATCAACCGAATACGAAGGAAGCAGCGGCGCAGCGGGAAAGGAGGAGCTCTTCGGTGGCGCGGCGCCTGTTTGGGTCGGGCAACAGAGAAATGGTGGCACCGAGGGCGATATTTTATATCCACTGTTGTAGTCATTTATATCGGCCGTTATATCCAAGTATGGCAAATTTAACGACCTTTATTAGAGCAAAAAACGGGTTGTTATCATGCAATCATCATATAAAATAATATTTTCCATACTAATAAAAATATTGTTCTTTTCAATTTCTTTTCCGTAATATGTTGATTGTAGAAATATAAAGGAGGAAATAGTGCAAGAACTTTAGTTTAATTTTATTTAGATATGTATTTATTACATAGTAGGAACTAAAGAAACCAAATACATGTTGATCTTTGGCTGTTCCCTTAGTGCTGCTACAGAAACTTCACAACACATTTGAACATGCTGACATATGTGACAAAGTTTGTACCTTTACAACATGGAAAAGAAAAGGCGAAAACATGATGTAATAAGATAAGGAACATTGCTGGCTGGTACAAGCATAAGATTACAACAGTTTAATACCTCCATACAATGAAGTTTACAGGTTTTGCAATCTCCAAAGTTATGTGCAGACCTGCAAACAGGTTGTTCAACAACAGACTACTTTCACCAAATTTTCAACATGACTCCAAGTTATGCATCAATGATCTGTTTTCATTACAGAATCACTTCATGATGATGCAACACCTTCCTATAACATCTGTGTGCAGACACCAACATTTACCATAAAAATTCTGAGAAAGTTATGTGGAAAGGATATGCTGCAAAAGCAACTTGCATTCAACTTGTGGGGAAAAGTGGCTTCATTAAAGTCTTCATATTCTTCTTATTTGTGGAACAGCTGCCCAGTACAGTGTTCAAGGTTGAAACAGCTTCTGTAATGTACTTCCCTTTGTTCAGCATAATGCAACTTGCCCTGCAAAAGCAATGGAATATTTTTAATCGACTATAGGCCTCACATCTGTTTGATAAAGTTGAAACATATAGGAAAAAGTTGATGTCCTCCTCTTTGATGGTTTGGGGCACTTGGACAGAATAATAAATAGTTCTAGCTTTCCTCCTCTCCATTAATTTATGGACCTTAGTGATGCATTGTTTCACAAAAAATATGCAGTAACCTAAATGTTTAAGTTACAAGGTTCCTTCCTAATTGTCACAAAATTAGGGACCAAAGAAACAAATTTGACAATGATGATATTAACTCTACTATCATGCAATGCAATGATAAATAATATGGGCGGCGAACTGACAATATAATTTCTGGGTATTAACTCTACTATATGCAATGGCAGGGTTGTCATATGATCAAAAGCATACTTTGAAATCACTGATCTAGGCCTTACTGCCTGCACACTGTGGCTTACTGCTTCAGAGGCATAGTGAAAAATATAGGATGTGTTCAGGTAAAAGTTAAAACATATAGAACTTGTTGGTCTCACTATTGCTAAATGTTCCAGACAAGGTTTAGAAAAAGTGTGAGTATCATATTGGAACCGGCCTGGACTGGTAGGAACTGGTTGGTATAGCCTGGTATGTGTAGTATTCTGAGCCTTGGTTTCAAATCTCAGTGGACGATCATAAGCCTATTTTGCCTCAACAACTGCACAAAAGGAATGATAGAAAACTGTGGTGCTCAACCTTACCTCATTCCACTGGCAACGTCAGTGATCTCAGCTCTAGTAGGAATGCCTGTTTTAGTTAGTGATTCAAGAACTTGGGTTGCCCATATAACAGGAACATGAGCAGCATTACAAATGGACAAGATCTCTTCCTGAATAGTAGCCATCTGATACCATCCACATTCCACTGCAAGATCTCCTCTAGCAATCATAACCCCGAAAGGGTTAGGAGACTGCATTGCCTGAAGCAGCAAGAGAGGCAGCCTATCAAAGGCACTTTGAGTTTCAATTTTCAGCACAATACCCAACTCTGCAAGCTTTCTTTTCTTCAGTTGTTGCTGGACAATCTCCATGTCATGTACATCTCTAATGAATGAAATGCCTACCATATCAGCATTAGCAGCAATAAATTCAAGATCCACAAGATCCTTCGAGGTCAAGCCTTCAAAGTGTATCTCACTCTTGGGAATGTTTATTGATTTCTCAGAGCCTAGTTTTGAACCCTTTGGACTTGCACGAGTTATCGAGACAACTATTTCATTAATACTTGTTCCCTGAACAACTCCCCAGATCCTTCCATCATCAAAAGCTATAGGGTCTCCAGGTTTCACAGAATCAAAAAGACGACCAGAATTACATGTTACCTTTGCAGCACCACATGTGCTAGCACCAATTTCATCAAATATTAAACTAGGTTCTCTAATAATAGTCAGCAAGTCCCCCACTCTCACCCTAATGAACTGATCTGCTGCAGGCACATTCACTACTTCTCCACAGGAAGACTTACCCTTCTTCTTCTGTATGCACAATTTGGTGCCTGAGCCAACATAAGCAGTCCGTGAACACTCTGCAATGAAGCCATAGCCACTAGAAGCAGAAAGTCTTTTAGAGACTTTGAGTGACCTTCGTCTACCCCGACAATCAACAAATTCAAGCACATTGCCTATCCCAATTTCATTAAAAAATCTACCACTTTCTACAAAAAGAGTTGCATCTACTGCTGAGGGGGTAGGAGGGGCACAACCTGGACGAGACAGCCAAACTTGAGCTGGAAACATGACATCACCTTTAGCATCCTTTTTAGGGGATAATTTCATAACTTGTGGACCAGAATTCATTGGTCCTGTCCTCAACTTTGGCCCAGCTAAATCCATAAGAACTCGACATGGTTTTTCCAACATTTGTGAGCAGTGCTTTGCAAGTCTAATGATTTCGCTCCAAATAGTTGGGTCATCATGTGCACAGTTGATGCGTATTACATTTGCGCCTGACTTGACGAGATCACTGAGCAAGGTTTCATTGTCAATTGCTTCTCTACCAACTGTCACCATTATGTTTATGTTTTTCTCATCTTGAGCAGGTCCAAATAGTGCTGCTTTGTTCATAGATGCCTTCTTTCTCATTGCACTTATGCCAAAATCTACATAGTTTTCACTCTCCTGAACATTATCATGGTGTATCACATCCAATGGCCATGTTTTGTGGTTCTTGTCATACGAATTGGGTTGTAGATTTTCTAGGAGTTTGATGGCTGCAGTAATACTTGCAAGAACATGGGAATTCGTCCGTTCCAAATCTACAAGGCCTGATGAATAAAGTTCTTGCTTAAGTTCGTCGACATCAAGTGAGTTTAATGCCAAATAATGAATCAAATTCGTGGCACTTTCCAAGTAGGATCTGCCAAAAAAATCAAGCTGTAGTATTAAACTGTGCATCACTATTTCTTGAAATCAAATGAAAACAAAAATCTGATATCAAATGATGCACAAAGTGCAAAAACTTAAGGATAGTACCTGTGGCACTTATTTAAACGAGAAGCATTCCACTGTTCTGCAGCCAATACATGCAAGTATACAGCTCGTAACTTGCCAAGGCACACTTCATAGTTAAGTGGATACTCCAAGAACTTTTCATTAGACATTGACAGCGCACCTGATACCTCATCTTCATTGAAATGTGACTCACTTGATCCCTCAGATGATTTTTTAATATCAAAATTGCCTCTAGATTTCTCTGTATCTGCATCTAGCATATCCTCATAAGATTTGCATCCTTTGCTTTCAAAGGCATCACTTTCTTGTAGCTTGGCAAACAGTATTGGGTACTTCAGGTTTGCCTTTGATAAGCATTGAAGTTTGTTTTCATGACCCCCAAAAGTAACACTATTTACTATAGAATTAGAAATTGAGTTACAGTATTCTGTGCTTGATTTAGGATAAGCCAAAACTGAATGGTGGAGAGTTCCCTGAGAAAAGAAATAAAAAAGTTTAGAGGCTTGGTTTCCAGAATATTACCATAATTTATTAGCAAGGACAACAAAAAACAACATTCTACTTATACATGTTATTTTCAGATGCTTTAAAATACAGAAAAAAAGACCGAACCCCCTACCCAAACCCCAAGAAAAATAACTGAGTTACATCTAGTATTTTCTATGAAAGAATTGGCTTCACGCACCAGCTAATGAAGTTTTATATAGCATGTAGTAGCGAGCTATCTATCCAAAATATTCAAATTAAGAAGCCTAACAGATCTTACAGAAACAAAATTCAGGCGCTTTTGAGCTTTTAGAAAAAAATGAAATGCTTGCTTCATCTCTAATTTAAGCCTCAAAGTACTTTGAGCCATACTTCCAGTAACCTACTAAGCATTTTTTATCAATTAAATGTATCACAAGCTTGTCTCTTCAATATTATGAAATAAAGGTGTAGCAAACATATTACATTTAGGGGTATTTACAGCAGATAGCTGGCGCTATAGAGGGCACTATGAGCCCATAACAGAAAATTAACATTTAATCATAACCCTATCAAAAAAGTCAAGTAATTATAGCAAAGATCCAAAGAGCAAAGATTTAAAGTTTCCAATGCTTCCAAAAATATGGGTTTAGGAAACATAAATCAAGCAAAGATCTCAAGACAAAAAATGTGTATTTAGAATGAATCATACGTGATTTTGGTAAGGTCCCTTGCAGACAATTGACTGGGCTGAAAATTCAGAAACTGATGGAAGCCTCATCTAAATGTTTCTTTTCTGCTGCATGTAAAATGCAAACCAGTGTAGATCACAACTGAAAACACAAAAATAAAATTGTTCATAAGAACAAAGAATTCAAAAGTATTCAAGATACAGCAGAAATCACTCTCTTTAAACTAAATACCTTAAACAGAAGTCTCTGACAAGCCAAGTTATATGATCAAAATGTACCTGCATGATCCACAATTCACTATATTTTATCTTCTGATCTTAACCAGAAAAGCATGTGGAAGCAAAATGTTTCCATACAAGATGTTCAAGGAAATAACTTCAATGTCAAGCTTTCACATGTTGCAGTTAGGATCAGTGTTGTATATACATACACAAACCAGACTTGGAATTTAAATGCATATATGATACTTTTGATGGAAACGCAGGAGAATATGAAAGGTTTAACAGATCACTAATCATATACTTCCTTATGTCATTAATGTGTGAAGTATTATAAGCATATTAGAACTTTCAAAGTTGCATTCATGGTTCAGTATCTCAATACAACATTAATTTTGGAGTTCTTATATGTGAAGAATCAGCAAGACTGTTACTAAGGAATCAGCAGGACTGTCTTCTCCTTACAGTTGCTCCAAGGATACATATCCTCCCAGCAGTTCTCCTTCACAACACTCGATCTTCAATGAAGCCGTGAACGAACTCACAAAGGTTATCTAATACCACCTGATCTATAATTCACAATAAATAGTAAACAGAGCATTACAATGTCCACTATGAGTGGCAAAAATCCTCCTACATTTGTGATAGATACTAAACAAAATAGAAGTATGCTCTTTATAACTGGCAAGAATTTTCCTACATTGGAGACTTTGGTCTCATAGTAATCAACCATAGTCACAAGTTCATGACAAAGGAAATAACTCATCACGTCTAAAGACTGTGGAACTATCAGAATGTAACTTATAGCCAGCACTACTAGCTTGTTTCAAGATCTCAACTTGACGATTTAAGAAATCATTAAAAGGAAATCAGATCCAAAAATTTATATTGAATTAAGCCAAAAAAAATCGAGTTTTGACATAGTTTGGACAAAAAACCCAACAGTTCAAATATCTAATCTTGACTGAAACAGAAACTCACAACACGACAGTCATCCTCCCCTCCAAAACCATCATCCAGAAAGCTAATAGATCGGTCGACTAACAAATATCCCAAAATCTAAAACGATACGAAAAAGTATTTTCACATCAGACACAAAAGAAAAAAGGGTAAACAATCATAGAAGGAACGGTGGAAGGATATCCCCAAAATTGATTCTTCGACGGATATCTTTGATGCTACTAAAAAAAGAAGTTTTCCCATGGTGCCGACATCAGACTACCTATTCCTTCCTGGCCTTTCCTACCAGTTCAACCCAAACGATGTATATAGGGTTCTCTGTCTGCACAAACAGTCAATTTTCTCCTCCTCATCATCGACCTTGTATTCATCCTCCAAATCGCTATCAAACCGCCTCTTCGCTAGTTATCTCTGGAACTCCGAGACTTTCCTCACCCAATTCTCGAGATAAACTATCAAAATCATCAAACCCACTGCCTCCCCGAAGGCGCCTTATCCTTCGTCGGCCGCAAAGAATCACCTTTCCCACCCATGGACCTGTACCTATCGCAAAGAATCCGTCCTCGAATGACTGATCCAATCGATAAGCCCCGCTTGGTCCTCGATCAAACTCTTCGCTTGTCGTGTAGCGCCCTTCGACCCCTACAAGCGGCCGGAGAAGAACCTGGCACCGAGGGAAGTATCTACCTTGGGATCAACCGAATACGAAGGAAGCGGCGGCGCAGCGGGAAAGGAGGAGCTCTTCGGTGGCGCGGCTGCTGTTTGGGTCGGGCAACAAAGAAATGGTGGCACCGAGATCGGGTCGAGGGCGATATTTAATATCCACCGTTGTAGTCATTTATATCAGCCGTTATATCCAAGTATGGCGTCATTCACATGTTGCGGTTAGGATCAGCGGTGTATATACACGTACAAACCGGACTTGGAATTTGAATGCATATATGATGCTTTTGAGGGAAACGCAGGAGAATATGAAAGGTTTAACAGATCACTAATCATACACTTCTTTATGTCATTAATGTGCGAAGGCTCTTGGATTTGATACCGTGATACCATTGGACATAACAGTCCGTTTAATCACAATAACAACTGTTATTCTCGAATCATTTCGAACCATCGAGCCTCCCTCCAACTCCTGTCGAGATCGTCGTCGTTAATGGCGTCTCTCGTCGTGAAAAGGGTAAGTATTCATTTTCACTTTTAGCCCCCTCCAAATCTCTTCCCACAGGCCATAGCGTTGCCACTTCGGATCCGATCAGGAGCTCGTCCCCCATTGCCAGTGCCACCGAGCCCATGGTGGTGACGTCCCTGCCGGCGCCTGCTCTGGATCTGTGGATTCTGCTCGTCCTTTGATCTTATCACCCTTCCATTGGGTGCTTGATGTCGCTATCAAGGTTGCCTCATCCAAGAACCTATTTTTGTGTGATGTAGATGCGAATTGTTTTGTAGGGAGGAATGCTTGGTTCGGATGATCTTGTTAGGGATTCTGAATGGCCGGGGAGCACGGTGAAGGAGCATGGCGGGCTTTATGTGGCGATCTGCGTTGATGGGCTTCCGCATTGCTTTCTTGGGTACTGCTCAAGAGTTTAAATGTAAGTTTCTTCGAAGAAAGAAAACCCTGTTTCTTCGATATTATTAGGTTCAATCGAAGTTCTTAACCAAGTATTCGCTCTTCCTGTCATAATCCCTCATCCAAGTTGTAGTAATTAAGATCGTGAAATGATTAATCAACTATAGTGGCTATCTACACTTTGAAAAATGATATCCTGACAGAATTTTGCTGCACATTCTATCCGTTCCTTCATTGTATTTTCTGATTGTAATCCGGATCATTGATATTTAGGTTCTAATTGGCAGCATTCGATACCAATACGCTCGGTGGCATAGGAAGTGTAGAAAGATGCACACGAGCTTGCATTGAAGGAAGATGCTAAAGAATTGACAACGCAATAGCAGCACCCAAAAGACAACATTTCACTTTTTGCATACAGACACAAATAGATAACTTGCTAGACTGCAGATGTTTGATAACATTTGATTGAGCTTCTTGCTTTAAATTGCTTCTCTTTTCTATATTTTCTTTATGAAGATCATTGTATAGATGAAAAAACAACTATTAGTGGCAACGTCTGTGATGAGAACCAGCCAACATAATGTTACTTAGTTCAATTTGAGACTATCACAAATTTGTTGATGAATGCAAAAAGGTAGTAGATCGAGTACAGAAAGGGTCAAGCATTGGTCAAATACATTAAAATTTATTTCTTTCAGTAATTTATATCTTAAATATATGCATGTCAGAGTTGAGAGCTAGCAAAAGACAAGGCCGCCATGAACATATGGAAGCGATTGCTTGGAGGGCATTGATTCTCCGAATCACAGGTATATTCATTTGTTTCATTCAAAGAGGTTCTGGTTTCTGGAAACAAGTTTTAGATTGAAGGTAGTTTCCTTCTGGTTAATCGTTTTAGTAGCGAGATTATGTCAGTGATGTTATGCCTCTAAGATCTATGATAAAGTAAGGATTTTTGCTATGTCAACTCTACTTAACAAATGGGAAAACAAATTGTTATTCAAGTCAACAGAACAGGGGAAGATGATTGACATTTGTCATGGAGGATAGGATGAGGGAGTCTGCTTTGGCTTGAAGGAGCATATGCAGACTTAATAGGCTAGAAAGTAAACAACTACAAGTTTCCGCAGACTCTCCTGTAACATTTTGATGTCTTTTACTTTAGGAAGGAAACACCAACAATTGCTTTAGGCTTGTATCGAAACACTGCATTGCCAGCAACCAAAACCTCTCTTGACAGTGATAGGCTTCCCAGAGAAATAATCTTTACTTCTGCAGAATGAAAAATAAAATAAATTCTGTGTTCTTTTCAACCAAAAACAAAATACAGAAATGATGCCAATCCAACAAGAACACAAAAACATAACAACATTTGCAGATTAATGGAGTAAAAAGTACACAGTTAAGATTATTACACAGATTAATTGAGTAAAGTTTTGGTCAATAAGAAATTCCATTACAAATTGATAAGCTTAGATGCCATGAAAATTGATCTTGCTTGATTTATGTCTCTGCAAGTAAAGGTGAAAACTTAATGTTTCTTTCTCAATTTTTTCCTCTGTAACTTAAAATAAAGAGAACATCGCCCCTGGTTTTGGGCATCTAATCTACTTGTTTCCAAGCAAATAGATATATCTGCAGTTTATCACCTCATCCATGACAGCATGCTTGTAAAGCTGGTGGGATACACCTTTGTTTTTTTCGGATCATCATGATTTCATGAATTGGATGCATTCAATGCTCTTTATGCTAATGAAATGATTTGATGTGTGACAAATCTCAAGTTGAGAAGTTTGTGGGTATGCCATAAATCACTGTCATGTTCGAAAACATTTAAAGCCAATCTATCAATAAGTGAAGTTCCATTTTACTTTTCCTCTTGGAAGTTGGTGGATGTTGGAATTAAATTACCAATACCAAACAAAAGTCTATTCTCTATGGCATCATTAGTGTGGCAATTATTTTATCATGCATAGTGATGTGTTTGGTGTTTTCTTGCAGGGGTCAACGGGCTGCTGTAAAGTGACTCTTTCTCACAGAAAGAATGTTAAATCCATGGAGAAGTAGAACATATTCCAAAAGGTTCTACATCAAAGGGTAGGGCATAGATGGCTCAGCCTTGTTCACTCAGATAAGGTAGTGCGAGAGCTCCGCCGACGGAGTTGCATCCCCTTGATACTTGGAGTGTGGTCCTTAGACGTGGCCACGATTAGCTCTGCCATAAACATGAGGAGCAGAGAAGGTAGACAGATCAACAACTTCAGTACTCGTCGACAATGATAGCCTGTGAGATTCCCAGTTGTTGAATGAGTGAAGCAATGTAAGATGTGGGGACTAAAAATGAAATGCTAGGATATTATATCAGAGCCTTCATCTTGAGTTGGTCTGTTGATCATTTTGTAGAATTCTACTGAAAAAATTTCATCATTCTTAGAATAATTTTCCTACAGAATATGATTTATGCAATTCAACTGCTTGTTTATGCAAATCAGAAAATTCGGTAGCTTCGAGTCACTTTATTTTGTTGTTCTTGGAATATTATCACTTCCTCATCACGGATTTTTTTGTTTTAATCCCCAGTGATTTCCATCTAAATATATATTAGAAACATGGAAAGAACTACTTGAGTAACATTGTTCTCGAGAAAAAACTGGAAATGGTACTTTTTGCAGTTGCTACTATTTTGCCTGTTGTCCTCTGTTTCCCTGTTCATCAATTACTTGTGAGGCACCAGAGAGATCAGGACAAAACCTGCATGCCTAACCCACCAAGTCACCAATAATTTAGGAACTAATTGACATGTCATCGAATCACAATCAACAAAGTATTGTTCAAAGTCCTATGTCACATTTTGCTTCATCTTTCGAAGTAGTTTATTAGTCCTGTCAGTGGATACATTGTCTACTTTGTGATTGCTTCCACTCTGCCTCCTCTCCTAAGACCTGTTCCATCTTCACCATTAAACCACCGCAAGTGTCACATTTTGCCTCATCTTTATATAGCATATTGTTAATCCTGTCAGTGGATATATAACCCCAGTTTGTTCTTCTTCGTTTCACTCTGCCTCCACTCCAAAATCCTTCCTTTTTTTTTCTTCTTGTCTTCTTTCCTCAAAGATAATGTTCTTAAAGTAGTTGGTTTTGATTTCCAGAGATTCTTCCCTTGTGCAACGTAAAGGTCTCATCTTGCCTCGATTCCGAGCCCCAGAAATTCGAATCTGCAAGAAGGAAAGCAGAAATGATCGATTTCGATAAAAGATCGAAGCCGAAATCCTTCTCCCAATAGTCTGTCTCCAAAGCTCTCGGTGGTTCTCGGAATGGAAGCAATTGATCGGATTACAAGAAGAATAGCGACAAAAGAATCCATTTTTGGTGCGCAAGTAGAGGGTGAAGCGAGGAGTCTCCGTTGCCCGAGATTCCGGTTTTGGTTCTGCCCCCCAAACCGCCCTCCGGGTTCGTGAGTTACGAAAAGAAAGTTTGGATCTTTGCGTGTTTTGCTTCTTCAAGCTCTTGTTGGTCTTTCAATTTGGCCTTCTCTCTAACGTTGTTTCAGTAGATGGGTTCTGTTCCTGTTAGGGACGTGAGGGATTTTGAAGGGTTCTCTGGTGGTTTTGGGTCGGGATTCGGGCCTACTTTAGCATCGTCATCTTCGTCGGTGTTGGATAGCGATGGTAGGGAGCTTGTGAAGGTGTCGAGGTTAGGGAAGATGAAAGTGGGAGTTGGGGTCTCGGACGAGAAGGGAGTGATGGCGCTGAAAAGCCATTGCGAGGCGGAAAGGCGCCGGAGGGAGAGAATTAATAGGCATCTGGCCACGCTCAGGAGCATGGTCCCATCCACCGAGAAGGTTGGTGGTTGCTTTCCCTGGTTCCGTCTTCACTTTCTTTCCTTTTTGCAGCTTCATTTCTTGTTCCTATAGGAGGTTGATTTGTTCTTATCCGTCTTTTATTTGCTTCCTTTGGTTAGTAGGTAGGATTCCTTACATGTACTCAGTTCATACAGTATAACTATTTGAGTTGAATATTAGTATTAAAAAAATCAAAGTTCAAACACTGATATTTTGTTAACATCATTCAAATTTTTTTGTTTGGATAGTTTCTCTGGAGATGTTCCATTTAGCCATTGGGTATTTGTTCAAGTGTTTGATCATTTCTTGTAAGGTTGACTTACAAGGTAATCTTCATTGCAGCATAACTTGAGAAAACTCTGTGAAGCATAGTGGATTGAAAGGTCCATGAGCTTAAGGTCACAGTTTCATAGTTGCTTAGTGTCAATGCATCTTCGGTGTATTTGGTCTCATATTTCAAATCTTTATTTTTTCTAGTCTATATTTTGTCAAAGATTTTTTTTTCTTTGCTTACTGGCACCTGCTCTTCTTTTGTAATAACGAGGAAGATGGTTGAGATCTTATTTGTTGATTTTTATTTGGCTAAGTTTGATCAAGATACTACTGGCTGTAATTTTGCAGAAGATCTATAATTTATATAATCAAACATGATTCTCGAAGTGTATTATCTTTTTTTCTAGTTTTAAGCCAAAGTCATCATATTTAGCTCTTTTATTTCTGAAGTATCTCAGAACATTTAACTCCAAATTGCTTTTTTATTTAATGATTTCTAAGATTATCTTATGCTTTGGGCACCAAGTAATACTGAGATCAAACTATATGAATGATTTTATGTTGCTACCCTCCTGAAAATGTGTCAGCTACAAAGAAACTGGATATGTTGTACAAAGATATCATCCAACAAAACTTGTATGGTTTGTTATAACAGTATCTTGTCAATCCTTTCTCTCTTCAAGTGAACTTCCATGACGAATATGCTGAATGTTTTAACACTGAAAATAGTTGTCATTTCTCAAATTCAGTGAAAAAGGATCAGCTGTTTGACATGGAATTCAATATGCTGAATATTTAAACTCGTATGGTTTGTTATAACGGTATCTTGTCAATCCTTTCTCTCTTCAAGTGAACTTCCATGACGAATATGCTGAATGTTTTAACACTGAAAATAGTTGTCATTTCTCAAACTCAGTGAAAGAGGATCAGCTGTTTGACATGGAATTCAATATTTAAACTCCAAATGATAATTTTGTACATGATATACTCAAGCAAAAGTCAACACAAACTGCAATTCCTTATACATAATGGTCATTCAAGATGTAACAAAGGGATATAATAGTTATTTTGTTTTTGCCCATTTTTAAGATATAAAAAAAGTGTGACCCTGCAGAACCATTAGATTTTGGTTTTTTCCTCAAAATTTTTCCTATTTGTTGAAAATGTTTCTGGAATTGGCTTCCACTTTAAAACTTAAAAGTGCTTCTCAAAGCAACCTCCTCCTCATCGGCAAAAATGGAGTCATATAAGTGTTTTGTGTGCAAGTGAATCACTATCGGTGGTAGTCGGCTTGTGTTTAAAATTACTATTTTGAAGAACAGTTTCAGAGATTAAAGGCAGCTAAAGTGGTTATAATTACCCATCAACTTTTCCACCAGATCATGTAGAGCAAGGGTACTTTTAGATATATTTTGAAGGGGAGGTTCATATATGGTGTTAGAAAAGAGTTTTTTGGAGAAAAAAGTTGTGGAATCACCATTATCTTTTCTGCGGTTCATTATTCAAAGCTTAAACTCATGAAACCTACAGGAAGAGGTGCACCTGCAAAAGGGATCAGTCATATAGATGATGCCTTGATCGATCATATATTTTCTCAGGTCGATTTATTGTAGTCAACTGATTTGGTTTTCTCCTTGTTATCCTTATGGAACCCTTTTATATAAATTACCAGATAATCACTTATATTTGGATTTTCGTAGTAAAAGTATCATGTGTATACATGACAACAAACATTTCTAATTAGTTGCTGTAATTAGATGCGGCAATGGTGATCTTAAGTTAATTCTCTTGGATTGACATAAAATGTAATCTATTTTCTCTTGTCAAAATGGTGGAAGGTATGCAGAGTTGCTTCTCTTTTTATAATTAGTATAGTTGATATGGTAAGTGATTCTTTATTGAATCTATTATCCGGTGCCAATGAGATGTTTGGTTGATGAGATTGTCAACAAATGGATTTTGACAAATCAAGGATTGACTACATCTTAGTAAATTTGTTATGGGACTTTGAAGGTGGAGCATGCTTGGATTTGGGAAGAGAAAATGAGGTAGGGAACTTATTCTAGAAAACTTAGGTCAAAGTCGCGAGGTAGGGAACTTATTCTAGAAGCTTGCATAGATTCATAATTCTTTTTTACTTGGTATTATGATGACATAGGAAATTACTCTAGCCCATATTAGTGAGGTATGACATGCTTGTTATACTTGTCGATACTAATGACTGTCTTTAGGGAACTTTTGACTATTTCATGAGTTCTTTCAGCCAAAAATCTTCTGTAGCCAGACATCTTTACTTGATTTATCTGGTGAAAAGACTTGTCCGATAACTCTTTATGAAACTCTTACATGTTTGAAGTGATATTTTCCTTGTATTACTGCTGTCCTGCTTATTCATCACCATGTCCATTTTGCAGAATATATTATTTAGATTTGATTTAGCAGAAATAATATTTAAGAAGTCCCCAGTTTACTTTTATTCTTTTCCAATATTTTATTTGCATATAAACCTTTGGTCAGATGGGAATGAAATGACATTGAACTATGTACAAATAAGCAGATTATTTATACAAATGAACTGGCTACTTACTGCAGTTGGATAAAGCTGCACTGCTTGCTGAAGTGATCAATCACGTGAAGGAACTCAAGACGAATGCTGTTGAAATCAGCAAATGTTACTCCATTCCCTCGGATATCGATGAAGTAAGGGTCGAAGTTGAAGATGTAATGAAGGACGGCAACTTTCTAGTCAAGGCATCACTATGTTGTGAGGATCGACCAGAGCTTATTGCAGATCTGAGACTTACGCTCCAGAGTCTACAGCTGAAGACGGTTAGGGCTGAGATTTCGACTTTGGGTGGTCGAATAAAAAATGTACTTGTGATGACATCTGACAGAAATTATAACAATGCGGAGAGACAACTTTGCATGACCTCCATTCGCCAGGCCCTCAAGTCCATACTTGATAGAGTCAATTCACAAGCGGACTTTTTGCCAAGACCCTCATTCTCCAACAAAAGACGTAGGATCTCGCTGTTTGAGTCTTCAAGCTCCTCGTCTTGAGAAATCAATCCAACTTCAACGAAAACAACACATGCAACTGGTATGGTGCTGCTGCTGCTGCTAGAGTTTCTCCTATATATATCTTCATGCTGTTGCAACACATCTCTGTAGATGTACCTTGAGAAGAATCTCACAAGGATTTTTATGGAAAGCTTGTTGCAGCAGGTTTTCTAACGCTGCATCTGGTGAACCTCTTCCTAGAAGCTTATTGAAACTGCTGTATTGATGTGAGATCTTATACTTCCATGTATGTCAGGATGTTCTTGTATATAATTAGGCAATACATGAAAACTTTGTTGTGATGTTTCTATGGTGCTGGTTTAGATCTCAAGTATCAGAACAAATCAAGGACGAACAGTTTTCCTAGAGAATCCATGTTTCCTTGGTGTTGATTCTTAGTAACATTTCACTCTCCACAGCCATTACAAAATTTGTTCATCTATAACAGCAAGATATATAGCAGCTATAATATCAACTGTTAACAACTACACAATCATATATTATATCTTGATTGTTCAGGGAACAAAATGGAACCTCCATTTTATAATCCTTGCTTCTAAATTTTGTCTGGATGAATGTTCAGTATCAGCTGCAAAGAAATAAACACCCATTCAAATCATCAAGAAAAAGAGTGAGTTCGATCATCAGGAAAATTTCCAGCTCAAAATATTATTCATATCCTGTAGTGGAGATGTTAAAACTCTGATTGATTGATGAGAGGATGGTAAAAATACCAAAAGCATTTTAGGTACTTTATACATATAAATTAATTTTAAATCATTATCGTTCTTATTATCAAGCATAGTTCAATAGTGACTAATCTATGTTTTTTGAATGGATATCACATGTAAAAAGAGTTATATTATATATACTGCATTAGAATTATGAGAATACTATCTGCAATTCCCTTTTTATTGGTATTATACCTTTTTAATGGCCGACTTAGCAGCTAATCTGGTGCGGCGGCAGCGTTCCCAAAAGGGTAGTCCAACGGTCGAAAAAGCCGGTCTCCAATCCTCAATTCCCCCATTTGCCAGCTTCCCTATTTATAATGGGCGGGCTTCTTATGCTCTTAACATATAAACCCTAAACCCTAAACCCTAAACGTATTCTTGATTTCACACTCTGACCCCATCGCCATTCTCACGATGCAATCATTCCGCAATCTTCTCCACCAAAGCATGCTCCTCGCCGGAAACAAACTCTTCTCCGGTTCTTCTTGATGCGATGCTCAAACCCTGAAGGCCACACTTGCCCGCGCTTTCCCGTCGAACCCCACCGTGACCCTGCTCGGGCCCTCAAGACTTGATCTTTCGGTAATCCTACCCACAATCTTCCTTCCTCCCATCGTCTTGGTTGATGCTCAGACCCCATCACTACGCTGTCCAAGTCATCAAGATGCAATCCTTCCGCAATCTTCTCCACCAGAAGAAGATTCTCCTACTCTCAAGAAGCGAGTTCTTGTTTGGTTCGCGTTGCCTCTCTTCGAATGTTGCCCAAAGATCGAAGCTATCATATGATTCGAGCTCCTTCGGTCCTAGAGATCGAGGATCGGAGGAAGGGTCTGCCGGTTGGTCTGAAACCAGCAGCGCCAGTGCGTCCGCCACTCCTTGGGCGTCCTACGAGCCCTTCACGGAGCAGCTTGAATCCAGAGGCGAAGAGGAGCCAGTTGAGTGGCAAGAAAAGAGGGCAAGCGGGAGAGGAAGCGGTTCTGCAGGGGATTTGGGCGAGGGAGAGGATAAGCACAAGGTTACAACGTTCTTTGATCCCTTGGAGGGAAAGATGATGACAATTCCGGTGGTAGAAGAGAGGGATGCTGCTGTCTGCAGACAGGCAGAGAAGAGCACCTGCATTGAGAATTCTGAGCAGAAGAAAATTAGTGGGAGACCGCAAAGATTGGGGGAGTGCCAAAGCAAGGGTTTCCAGAAAAATGAAGTTTCTTTAGGAACCACCTCTTTTGTGAAGAGGCCGATGGGAAAGATGAAGGTTTCTTGGGTCTGTGAGAATTGTGGAGGGACCTTCGGACAGTGGTGGGGAACTTGTCCGACTTGCCAGACCGTGGCTTCGGTTAAGAAGTTTATTGAGGCTGAGGTCAGCAGGGCGAGGGGAGCTGAGGTGTCTGAAGCTGCAGTCAGGTCAAAGTCATGGCTTTCTCCGAAGTCAGGAACAATGGCCCCTCTGAGCTTGGCAGATGTGAACATGGGCCGAAACCAGTCAGAATGGAGAATCCCATTGTGAATTTCTCTTCTTGTCAATTTTTTGCTTCATTTTGTTGAGTTATTTCATTAGTATGGTACTTGTTTTAAACTTTAAGTGTTCCTTTCTGTTTCTGTATAAGCAACATATTGGTAGGTAGGTTTAAATTAATGCAACTTTGGAAGATCTAAAGACAGAAAAAACAAAGAAAGAGTATGCATAAGGCCTTGGGGGTTCAATTGATTGACATAATAAGGAGAAAGTATTTAAATGAAATGGGTTTATTTGCTGATTCAAAATGGAATAATGTGGAATTGGTTTATCTGATATGGTGTTAAGGCATCTTATTTAGCTTGGATGAACAGCCAATCTGAATTTTCCCAGTAGGTTGCTAGTAGGATGACAATTGTTACTTTTTCAGAATTTCTAGAAGGTTAAGGATAAGAGCAATAGTAAAGATAGCTGTACTGGTTCTAATGACATACAGAGTCTGGGCTTGCTCCTCAGGCTTTCCTTTTCTTTCCCCCGTGTATGAAATCTCTAGTTGCAAATCCAGTCCTTGTGCTTGAACATATGTTCTCTCTCTGAAATCCTAGATTTAAAACTAATTTGTCATCCTTGTGAACCAATTTATTTAATGCATATGTATTTGAAGCGTTTTGGTTAGAGGGCAGGTAAGTGTGGATACAAGCTTACTCAGTTTTGTCATGTTAGCTGCAGATAAATCTGGCAGCCATTGTTAGTCGTGCGACAAATTGCATGCTTGAGACCAACTTTGGGCATTAAACAAATGTTATTGACAAACCTACTGGGACAAGTACCATTGTTTACACTCAAAGTTAGCACACTAAGCAGCATTTTTTTCTTGAGAAGCAAACTTTGAAGTACAGTTTCTTATATTAGAGAACTTTAAATGTTACAGAAAGAAGAAAATGGGAATCAGGATGTTTATTCATCTCTAATGAGCAATTTCTCAAATGTTTGTGTTTCTTTTTTTACTTTCCATATATCTACCATAATTTCTGCATGTTGTCAGTTTGATAAGTTTCATCTCCATGTGACAGCATGGTCTAGTTGTTTATATGTGGTTTGGTTTGCTTCTATGCGTTACATGAATTTGTCTTATTGCCTCTTAAATCTTAGAGGAAGGTAATGTAGAATGATGGTCCCTTTTTCCTGACGGCCTCTTTGAAAAATGTCAAGTGTTTTATTTCCAATTTTCAGAGAAGTATTCATGTTTTGCAGGTGGCCAAGGTTCCACTTCATAGTGCATTAGTGGCATAGAGGCATAAAATATAGTCATTTATAAATCAAATATTGACGGACTCCTTTGCTAATCCCAAGTAGGTGGAACTAGTTGTTATCGTGCATCTCAAAAAACTTCTCAAAGATTTGACTGTTTCTTTCTCTTTTCTGTTGATTGATTTGCTTAATTGTAAACAGTAATGTCAGTCTATAGAAGCAATGCAGACTTTGAATTATCCAAGTACTTCAGATGATTATGCTTGCTCTGATTGTTAGAAAGTTGTTCGCTCTCAGCTTGCCTTTTCATTATCTGGTGGTTCATTGTTTTCCCACATATATTTACAACAATCTCTCCCATAATTATAGTTTTTATAGGACATGTTATTATTTGTGGAATACTGCTTTCATGAACAATTTCCTTGTTTGGTATTGTCAGTGTTATCAACTTGTTAGTATGTGTATGTGATTTGACAATCAGACTTGTCAATAAGAAAGCAGAGACCTAAGCATTATTACTGAATTTGACTATATTGAAGGGTTTGGGCAAAATTTTCTTTGAAATCATATTATCTTGTTTGGTAGTTTATCAGATAAAAAAAAATAGGATGTTGATATGAGCAGCTGCTTATGCATATGCTTTCTAGGGCTGGACATTTTGGAATGGAGGTCTCTAGGGTGCTTGGTGGTGGTATTGTACCAGGTATGCGAACTTTAGACTACAATTGTTCTAATAATCATTGTCATGCATTCTTTTGCACTATTTGTTTTTTTTGTGGGGGTCTATTTTTAGGCCATCTCAGTGTCATTTTTATGCTGTTAGGTGTTTGTATATATAAATAGAATCACAATATTTGCATCAGCTGTCACTCTTTTCATATTTATATGATGTTCCTACTTTAACCTGGTGTTTATATCTTCATGAAAGAATTAAGACTATAGGAATACTGAATCTCTCTGTTCTGAGGTGCATAAGCCCTTACGGTCTCTGCCTTGGAAGATCACACAGTAGGATTAAGTTTGCTGTTGGAAAGTATCACTATTAACAATTTAAAAAATTTCTACATAATTATCTGATTATATTGATGTTTTAACTACGATATATGGGTTTTTTTGTTGTTAAATTACTTTATATTAATAGATCTATTAGCTTCAATATAATGTGGAGTGCATAGATCTTTATCCATTATTTTTTAAGATGAGTAGTTTGTCATACTTCTAATTGTGTAGGATCTTTACTTTTAATTGGTGGTGATCCTGGTGTTGGCAAAAGTACACTACTATTACAGGTTTCAACTTCTTCCCTTGGTTGAAACTGAACTTGCTAGCTATTTTATCTTTTAACAAACATGCTAATGTGCATATATTTTTGAAAGTGTCTTTTTTTAATCCTGTTCTGTTTAGGTTTAATATGAAAATTTGTTTGTGATTATGAAGATATCAGCCATTCTAGCTCAAGGATTCAATTTTAAGGGGCCTGCTCGAGTTGTTTATGTCTCTGGGGAGGAGGTAGGTAATAGTTGTGTTTGTTTAGTTCTCTGACTTTATACAGATTCTTGTTGCATGGAGTCTTTGTGATTCAATTTATCTATAGTGTTTGACAAAATTAGCAGTGCGATCATTGAAGCCCTTCTTTGAGTCTGATTTTGTGACTAATCTAATGATTCAAGAAGCCTAATGATCCAAGTCATATGAAGCCATTATAATGTGGCCCTAGAGACTATAGAACTGTGCTATTAGCAGTAGACCATTTTCATATACACTCTGTTCATTTTTTTCTGTGTAGGATTAATATGATTTCATAATCTCCTCCACATAAACCTTTGATGCTGTCATTAAGTAGCATTCGCTATGGGTGGCAAAATGTTCTTTTGGGTTTTTTGTTAAGACTAATTTGAGGAAACCTCAATTCAATTCTGAAAAGTGTACCACATCTTGGCACATATTTATCCACATGGAGGGGCTAAC
>LVTN01000353.1:60727-71706 GCA_001649415.1 Musa itinerans
GCTCGCCGCTCCCGCTGTCGCTGCCGCTCTCTCGCTCCAGCTACCGCTGTCACCTACTACCGCTGTCGTTGCCTCAGCACCTCGGTCTTCTTACACTCTTCTCACTATATTGTTAACAGTATATTAATAGTATACTGCTAACTGTATACTAATAATAGTACTTTTATTTATTAGATTAATAATATATTTTTTTGATTTTAATACTATTAATTTTTATTTATTTAATAGTATATTTTTTATTTAAAAAAATAAAAAATATACTATTATGATTTATTTATTTATTGTGATTTTATACTCGATTTTCTTAATTTAATAGCATATTTTTTATTTAAATAATTATATTTATTAATTATATTATATATTTTTATATTTTAGCGTCTCGTTTCGCTTGGGCGTGCGCCTAGCGCCTCGGGCGTTTTTGGACCTTGACGCCTTTTGGCATATAGCGCTTTTTAAATCACTGGTCCCATCAGATCGAAAGATTATATGTCTTTTTTGATTATCTAGCAAGGAAAAAAGGTGGTACTTAGCGCTTGAAAATGTAACTAAATTTCACCAAAAGTAGGATATTATTTGAATTTGTATTAGAAGAACAATTCATTTTATTCATTTCCAGGACATTCTAGAATGGACTAAGTATGGGCTTGTTTTGGTTAAATTTTTATAAATGGTGCTTGTTTTTATTTTATATTTCATTGATGTGATGATTTCTTGTTCTTTTTTCATTTATTTTTCAATTGAATCACATTACATTGGCTCCATATTTTTCTGCTGTGCCAAGCTACTATAGACATGCACATGATTGCTTTAGCTGATTTTTAAAATATGCACCACTTACCCTTATTTTAGCTAAGTATGGGTTTGTTTTGGTTAAATTCTTATAAATGGCACTTGTTTTTATTTTATATTTCATTGATGTAATGATTTCTTGTTCTTTTTTCATTTATTTTTCAATTGAATCACATTACATTGGCTCCATATTTTTCTGCTGTGCCAAGCTACTATAGACATGCACATGATTGCTTTAGCTGATTTTTAAAATATGCACCGCTTACCCTTATTGTAGCTAAATTCATGTATTATGTATGAGGAAAAAAGACCTGACCAGCTTTACTAATGTTTTCTAATGGAACTTGTTTTATTGACGGGAAATCTGTAGGTGGAAGTATATGATAATCTTTAATATTGTTGATAACTTTTTTGTCTTTGGTACAATTGCAGGACATTTTGGATAAGGTCCAAAAGCCTCCCCCACAAGCTCTTATTGTGGATTCTATTCAGACTGTTTATTTGAGAGGAGTTACAGGAAGTGCTGGAAACATCATGCAGGTTTGTTCTCAGAGAACCTTAAGTTTTTTCTCTCTCACAATCTATTTTAGAGAAACTTGAATTAGTCTTGCAAAGCAAAACATACTTAAACTACACCAAAGTTGGCTCGTTGGGCACCTAGGTCTCTACTTGCGGAATGTATGTTGCCATTTAGAGTGCCTAATTTGATTTTCTACAGAATGATTGCCAGCTTTACCTCAGTGGTATCCCCCATATGCCCAAATGTGAAGAAACTTTAGTAAGCACATACTCAGGATGAGTGTTGGTGGTCATGGTATGGTTGTGCTTTTGCAATCTAGGTGATCATTGGTCGAGTCACAAAAACAACACTTTTGTTTGCTGAGATAAGCTGTGCATGCATTGAGGCTCATGGTAGTGTAATCAACTAGTGCTTGAATGCTACCTCACCTCACTCCGGCACCTTGATTTGGTTCAGACGTGTGTCTTCAACTAGTTGTGGCCTAGGCGCATGCTTTAGCCTAGGTGAGTGCGTGAACTAAATTACTTGGAGCTGAACCTAAAATCCTAATTTGGGTTCAGTCTAATCGATTGACTAAACCTCCCCACCCTCGCGACCCGTACAACCCTAGATTGCGATCCTCTTTCTCCCTCCGCATGCAAATGTGGTCGACCAGCAGTGCATTTCTCTGTCCTCTCTCTCTCTCTCGCTCGCTCGGTCGCCAATGTGCACCCTTCTCCTTCCATCTCATTGTTGCTCTCCCTCTTTCTCCTCCGGTTGTTATCCACCCCCAATCGAGCCCCCCTAATAGCCCTCCTCCCCTCCCTTCTCCTTCCCCTATTGCGCTCAATCTTTCTCCTCTTCCACTAGATCATCAAGACAAGCCTCCTCGATAGCCCCCCTCCTCCTTTGTTGCCCCCTACCGAGCCTCCATGATAGCTCCTTCTGCCTCTTCCATGCTTCTTTCCCCCTCCCTTCTCTCATTCCCTCTCGTTGTTGTGCTCCCTCTTCCTTCCCTCCATCGTCCAAGGTGACTCTGCTGACAACCCTCTCCTTTTCCTCCTGCGATATCCATTCTTCCTTCTCCCTTCTCTCCACTCTCCTTCCCTCTCTCTCTCCCTCTTTCTCCTTTTTTGCCCGTCGAGCTTCAATAGCTCCTTCCTCCCTACCTCCCTCCTTTGTCTCTTCCCAACAAAGTTGTTGCACCCCATGTCCTCCTCGATAACTCCTATTCCCCCTCTTTCTATCATTCTCTGCGTCTCCTCGATAACTCCCTTCTCTCGATAGTCTCCTCTTCTTTGCTTCTTTCTCTCCTCAACCGCTCGCATTGGCCTCCTCTGAATTAAATTATTGTTAATCATAGTTAAATTTTGTTAATACTAATTTATGAATTGTTTAAAAGATTGAATTTGTCATTGCTTGTATTTTTTATTGTTAATGCTACATAGATGATTAAATTATTGCAATTCAATGTTTTAATGGTAATATTTTGAATACGAAATAATATGAAACTCATGTATTGTCTAGTTTTTATTTTGATAGTTAATTTTATCCTTAATTATATTTTTCATAGTTTTTATATCGATGAGTGCCTTTGTTAAGTTTGGGTGAGTGCCTAGTACCTCAATGGTGTTTGAACCTTGGTGGCTTTTAGTGCCAAGCGCCTTTGACAACAATGCCTTTGGAGGGAGTCTCATTCTGGGATATAATGTTTTTAATTGGGTGTTCTTACAAGGTTGTGGTGCAAAAGGCTGAGTTGTTGAACGTTGAGATGGTGAATTTTCACCGTTTGATGTTCCTTGCTATGTAACATACTACACTAGTTATTTTTTACCTATTGAATAATTTTTGTAAAATTTGTTATGGTCTGGAAGAGGACTTAAAACAATTAATTTTATCTAACATTTTATTCTTTGCAACTTATTGTTGTGTAGGCAAAGAGGAGAATGAAAGAGAAAAAACTCATATGATTATAGAACAAATGAAACTTTCAACTTGAATACACTTTTCTTTATAAAGTCACTTACCTGGTTTTTCAAAGATGCAATTATTTTTCTATTTTTCTCAGAAGCAACTTAGGGAGAACTAACTGTTCACTATTCTCGTTGTTGATGTAGTTATGACACCAGCGCTAAAATTTCAACCTGAATACACTGTTCTTTATAAATTCACTTACCTGGTTTTGCGAAGATGCAATTATTTTTCTATTTTTCTCGGAAGCAACTTAGGGAGAACTAAGCTGTTCACTATTCTCTTTGCTGATGTAGTTATACTGTAAAAGGAAATTGTCACCTGCGCTAAAATTTCAACCTGAATACACTTTTTCTTTATAAATTCACTTACCTGGTTTTGCAAGGATTCAATTATTTTTCTATTTTTCTCGGAAGCAACTTAGGGAGAACTAAACTGTTCACTATTCTTTTTGCTGATGTAGTTATACTATAAAAGTAAATTGACACCTGTGCTACATTGAGACACTGTCAAAATTATATCCTTGAGATTGGATCAGATTCTGTATGTCAGTAACTATAATGCGATGGAAACCATGCTTCTGGAACCTTGGATGGTATAGCTATAGCCTATTGGATGATTGTTACCTTTTCTTTAACATAGTCTCGATAATGTTTTTAGTAATTTTGTAAACAACCTTGAATTGCTTTTCTGGATAAAAGGCAAGGGAATGTAAGAAGAAATTGCATTACTATAGATGCTTTTTTTATGTTATTAAAGAATTAACTTAGGTGTTGTAGTTGTGTGAAGTTAAATCCATATGCTAAGGATATAAGTGAAAACTGATGCCGATGGAAGAAAAGGATTTTTGTGGTAGGAAATAAATATCGTTTTCATCTCCTTTTTCATCCTTTGTCATAACTGTGTTTTTCTCATCTCATTGCTGTGAAACAGGTTAAGGAGTGCACGTCTGCCTTTCTGAGATTTGCTAAGCAGACAAATATTCCTGTTCTTTTAGTAAGCTAGCTATCTTCTTTTTCATGTATTATTGAGTTTCTGATTCTCACTCATCATGCATGAACCACAGATCCAGATTATGACAATATGAAAGCCCATAGAAGAATTAATATATCCTATCGTATCATAGTTTGGTAACTACAAGTTTTCTGATCCCCCATTAATTCCAGAAACAGCACTCCCATATGATAACTTTCTGCATTCTGTTGCATCACATTATTGAGCTTAAATATTGTATTTTAGTTTTTAAGGTCATTGCATGGAGAACTTTTGGATATAATAGCTGAGGACTGAAGTTATGACTAATATGTCAGTTGACCATACTGTTGTTGAAATGCCAACCATCTGATGGGAAAACTGTCTGGACATGGAGGCTTACTAATTTTAGTAGTTCTAGAATTTGTAGGAACTTCTAAGCTTAATTGGTGCAACAGCTTACTTGAATGAAGAGTCTCAAAATTGGTTGTTAGTGTTTGGTCATGTTTAATGAATGCAATTGTGTGAAGTATCCATCTGGAACTTCTTGGATATACAGTTATAGTTAAACGAATTCGTGGCATATTATTTTAAAATCAATTTTGCATGATAGGTTTGTGCATATACCAGGGAGTGCAGTCTCAGGTACCAGAGCCATGCATGGTCCACCATGCTGGCATGCTGGTGCACATGGTACATCAGTTTATACTATTGTACGAAGAAGGGGAAGGGGGAAGGAGAAGGGGGAGGTGTTTGTATGCTGATACGGTACCTAGAAAGATGTAAGGGGGATGGGAGAAGTTCCTGGAGGCAGGGTGGCAGGCAAGCATCATGCAAGATGCGATATCTGAAGTTTGCGTGCAAACCCTAAGCGTCTGCCTTAAAAATAAAAAATAAAAAGTATATACAAAACCGAGTTCCTTGGCATATATTTCCATAAGCATACATCACTTTCATGCATGTGTGACTGCATATATGTGAACCAAGAAAAGGATTAGTCATCAGATCCAATGGATATATAATTTTATTAGCAGAACATTAGATCCACATCTGAGTTTAACTTAGGTTTACAAAATTCATTAACATATAATTCTGTTTGTTTCAGATTGGACATGTAACAAAAACAGGAGATATTGCTGGGCCTCGGATCTTGGAGCACATAGTGGATGCTGTTTTATATATGGAGGTTTGTGTCCTATTGCCTAGACATGTCAAGCTATCTTTGAACTCTGTTCTCTCTCTCTCTCTCTTCTTTCTTGGAGCTTTTAAATTCTGAAATGCTGTACTTTTATGTTTAATAGTTTCAGAGATATACAACTCTGATTAACTTATCCATGGTTTGCAGTGATGTTAATACTTATTCCAAAAACAATAATGAAGTCTGTCATCAGAATAAGGTTACATTCTTTGTTTAGTGTCATTTGAAGTCCATTAGATATGGATTTATGAACTAAACTATCTTAGCTGCCCTCTCAACTCAAAGAAGCCACCTTTTCACTTAGATTGAATCATACATGCCTAAGGTCCGACCTCTGGTTGCTAGGGTTCCTGCATTGTGAGACGGGCATCATGCATTTTGTTTACTTCTACAGTTAGAGCTTCTTACATTTGACATCTTTGGAACCTGTTTTGCGAGTGTTGTTTATTGGCTTCCCTTTTGTTGACTAACATGTGCCTACCATTCTAGTTTGTCTTTAGTCCATCTAACTTAACCTTAATCAAGCACATTTGTCTTTATCTTTTCACCAGGAAACTTTGAATACTTTTAATATAACTGAACATATCGCCTTATAGAACACACTGGCCGTAGATACACGTAACCAATCTGAAATAATTTGGTCAACATGGCTTGTCATTATTGTATTACAGGAGGAAGACTTTTGTTAGAATCTTGAAAATGTTATGGAGATTTAATAGAATTAAAAACAAGTCTTTTTAGATGGTGGGTTTGGCGTTATTTATAATGCACAATCAAGGCTGTCTATATGTGCTCTGTTAATACCATAGATTTAAATCTTGATAGTACCAGCTGGCACAAACTGCTATTATCAGGTTGGTGGTTAATTGATAGTTTTGCTCGATCCTATCTGAAACTGAACTTACGATCTTGTCAACTCAATGAACCTAGCAGTACATAGATCAGTGCCTAGCTGTAAGCCTATGTACAGTACAATATTCGGTTTTTAACGTTTCTGACAACTGTCAATTATTGTTTCTTCTTTTGGACTCCTGTTCCTCCTCTTCATTCATGTTGCTTCAGTCTCCTCCTACATGTAAACATTGCAGCCTCTTATTCAGCCTTCTCTCTCTGTATCCTAAAATGGAAATGCACATGATTTATATGACAAAACAGTACTTACATACTTTCTGTTTATGGCGTTTAATAACTGTCACCGATTTGGTACAGTTGTAGAACAATGAAACTTGCCAGAGGATTCTGGTTCCATGTTTCTGTTGTAATTATCTGCATTGTATTGAGGTGGCAATTTGTTTTATAAAATTGCTTTCAGAATTTATTGTACATGCATTATGATGGAAAAATTATACCATATTTCTCTAATTTGCAATCATAAATTTAATGGAATAAGGCCTCTGTGTTTTTAATTTTATATGAATAGCTCATTTGTAGATTATGTGCTAAGAATCTGTGTTGCTACAGGGCGAGAGGTACTCGTCTTATCGGCTTCTCCGTTCTGTGAAGAACCGCTTTGGTTCAACAGATGAGGTATCATACACATCTTACATGTAATTGTGTAACACTTAAACCAATATGTGATGCAATTATTTATTCTTCTGCTATGCAAGTAGGTAAAATTTTAAGTAAAAACTAATCTTAAATAGTTGCTTTTCTTTATAATCGTATTAAGAGACATCCATCAGTTTCACATCATTAGTCACAACAACCATACTTGCCCTACCATGCTGATATAGTGATTGGTGACCCGATTATGCTTGGAGACCAAAATGTCATGGTGATTGCTAATTTGATTCAACATTGATATATAGTATATCGATATCAAATGTTGAGAGAGTGATATCATGTATGATTTATCATGATATTAATCTCCAATTGATTGGATTCACAACGTTGATCCATTCCCATTTTAGCAAGAAAATCCTTTTGGTCAGTAGCTACTAATAAGGTATGCATTGCTTGCATAGTTATAAGTTCATGTATTTACAAGTTTTTTGTTTATATGTAATGCATGTATCATGTACTACATGGATTTTTAGATTTCTTTTTTTTGCATGAGTTGTTGATGTATGGTTTAGAATGGATCTCAAACTGTATCAAATTGAGGTCAAAAAATAAAAAAAACCAGTTTTATTAATGGTTTATTGGGCCCATAACTAAAACTGACACAGGATCAAACTTTGACAAGACATGGTACTGTGTGGTACTTGTACAATGCTGGTTCACTCTGGCTGATGACTATTGATATTGAACCAAGATTTTTATCCATAATGCATTGTGTAAATTCCAATGATTTAAAAAGCACTAGGCACCAAAAGCCACCAAGGTCCAAAATGCCGGAGGTGCTAGGCGTTCTGAAATATTAAAATATAAAAAATATATAATGCAACTGATAAATAAAAATTACCAATGCTGAAATCTAAATAGGGACTATAATATGATCACAATAGTTAACTATCTTCTGTTAACATTAATAGTAGTTAAAGGGGAGAAAAGAGATTGATGGTGGAAAGTGAGGAAGGAGAGAGTGGTGGTGGAGGAAGCTTCAGACGACGGCAACGACGGAAGAAGCTGCGGACAACAACAGTAGCGACGGACAAAGCTTTGGATGGTAGTGGCGGAAGCTACGGATGGTGACGTCGGGGTTTGAGGAAGCTTTATATTTGTTTGTCGTTGGCAGAGGAAGCTACGGTCCTCTCCCTCAACGGCGGAAGGAGCTACACATGGAAGCAGTGGTAGCAGAGGGAATTGCGCACGAAAGCTACACCTTCAGACTCATCTATTGGCGGTAGAGGTAGCGTCAGTCCTGTGCATTGACAACGGAGTCAATAGCAGAGGAAGCGTCGGTCTTGTGCTTCAGCGACTGAGGCTGCGGCATAGACGTGGTGGAGGCAAAGGTTGCGCTAGTGTTGCTCAAGGGGCAAGGGGTGGGTTTTGTATGTAAGGTAACTTTATGTAGCTTAGTTGGTTCAATTGAACCAACTAGCTATTGTTCAACCGAATCGGAGGCGCTAGGATTGCATGGTTTTAGTCGAGCGCTCGCTCGAGGCACCTAGGCAGCACTTCACTAAAGCACGTCGCCTGGCAAATCTACGAGGCGCTTGAGCTTCGCCTCGCATCACTCGAGCGCCTAGGCGAGTCCCTGAGCGGTTATTTAAACCCATGGTAAATTCTAAAGTGCACAGTGCATGTTGATAAAGAATCAACCTATGGACTTCTTCATTTAAGATTAAGCTCTAATAGGATTCAAATTTTTGTAGAAAAAATCTTATTACTAGGAATTTGTGACTTGGGACACTCAATGTTGCAGTATATATTATTATTGTTAAAGTGTATTTAAATTGTTGTGACGCATATCGTAAAGATCCTTATGTTTAGCAAGTTGAAGTCTTCTTCAAGTCTAATATTGCTTAACATGTGATCAACTTTCTTCAACGAATCTTCTTTGTTAGTGATGATAGCTGGTTAAGTGTTGATCACAAGCTTGTTTGTTTATGTCAGCTTGGAGTGTTTGAAATGTCGGAGTCTGGTCTGGCAGCTGTATCAAATCCTAGCGAAATATTCTTAAGTGATAATTTTCCTGACTCTGATGTATTAGCTGGACTTGCAATAGCTGTGGTCGTTGATGGATCTCGAACTTTTTTGATTGAAATCCAGGTATGTTTGATTATCGAAACAAAAAATGGTAAAGAAAACTACTGGAATTTAGTAGTTTTGTTCTGTGGTCACTTTGGTTGTTGTTATATTAGACAATGCAAAAACATTGCTTTCTTTTTAAGGTGAAGCATAGGAATTATGGTTTCAAATACATGCTAGTTAGCAAACTTGTAATGCATATTTGTTGCTCACAACATTGTTAAGTTCATATTTAATTTGTCAATAACACTCCATTGTTAGCTTCAAAGTTCAGCATGTTGGACCATCCAATAATTTGGTTTGACATAATAAGTTCCATGCTACAACATAATTCTTGTTAGCACTTATCTTGTACTGTTAGATCTGCCAATATTTTCTTTTTTCCAACATTTTGTAAGTTAATTTCTCATACAGAACATCTGATTCTAACATTTAATGATTCTGATCCGAAACTTGGAATCAAATTTTGGAATTTCGTGTACCAGACCTATAGCTACTGTACCAGTCATGACATGGAACAGTACCTTGGTGGTCCATACTTAGTACATCAGTACATACCTATCTTAGAAAAAAATGCTGAAAAAACAAAAAATTATCCAGTTCAGGGCCTAAAGTGTCCTGTATTGTGTATACCGAGTGCTACAGGTTATGTAGCAGATGGTACAATCCCGTATTGGGTAAGCTTAAAAAAAATCTGAAAAACTGAAAAAACAAAAAAAATCCAGTACAAAACCTATGACATCCTGTATTGTGCATACAGAGTGCGACAGGTCATGTAGCATATGGTATGATCCCTTATTGGACATGCCATCCAGTTTACTCTGGTTCCCACATGGCAGTTAACTGTTGGACTGGCAAATACTGCCAGTACTGTACTTGTATTGCAAATCTACTTTGAATTCATTGCCATTTCTCCATTGGATGCATCAGAAAGGGTATTTGTAGGTTACTTCTTGGATACTTGTTCCTTGGAGAATCAAAGTTATAATTAATTGTTAAAAGTATTGGATTTGTAGGACACTTGGGAAATAATTCTGGATATTTCTTGGAGGAACCTTTTCTTGATGTTAACATCAAATTATAGTCAATAGACTATAATTTGAAAAAACTGAAAAAAATCTGTATTGTGCATCCTGAAAAATTGAAAAAAACAAAAAAAAATCCAGTACAAGAGCAGCTATATCATTAGCTTTACGATTAAAATTCCTGGAGATGTGAGTGATTGAAGTATGCTGGTGTTTGTTCCTCAAGAACTTTATGTCTGAAATGATGGACTTGAGGTACCAGGGGGTATCTTGCTGACCCTTCACAAAATTGACAACCGCTTGCGCATCAGTGTGGATCAAGATATTGTGCCAGTGCATGGAATCAGCATACTTGAGGCCATGAAGAAGAGTCATTCCCTTTGCCACGAAGGATTATGGACCTTGCCTGTTGAGCAACCAATCGCTAAAGTTGCTTTAGATGATTATGTTAGAACCCTTGCAGATTCTAAACTTGGGGTTGATCTCTTTAGGGTATCGGCCTCCTTGGAACTCTATAGGGGTTCCTCCCTTCAAGTTGCTGCTTAAAGATTGCAGAAAAGATTCATCTATTGCTTATCAAAAGAAGAGGAATACATGGTTATTTATAGGGCTTCTAAACCCTAACTCATAATAGGACTCCTACTCAAGACTCTTCTAACCAACTCCTAATAGGACTCCTACTCAAGACTCATATTCCTTTACAACACCTAATTCTTTTCTAAGAAACAACCTCCTAATCCTAGCCGGCCTCTTCACCTCTTTAATAGGGGTCGGCTTAGGTAGGTTTTACATGAATGTCCCTCTCAATTAGGACTCTCCTAGCTAGAGTCCTAACAGACCCGCCCTCTTCAAATCAGTATTGTCCTCGAGGCTGATGATTTGGGAATTTGAT
>LVTN01000353.1:75016-91437 GCA_001649415.1 Musa itinerans
GTAAAAGATTAGTGGTTTATATTGAGAATTTTTTGATAAAACCAAAGGGAAATCTGCTGTTAGGAAGTGTCAAAACTGTCATAAAAATTTCGTAGAAATTTGGATAGAAAAAACACAGTAGCAAGATCAAATAGACTATGCTATGCGGCTGGAATTCTGCAATGTATCTTTCGTCGTAGAGATGAAAACTTTGCGACGAAAAGTTTATGCAGCAATTTTGGAACAAATTTTTTTTTTTGATTTTGGAATAAGGATAACTAAATTGCAGCAGTAGTAAGGTAGGAAACCAGAACCTGTTGCAATTCACGGGGAGATCAAAGGATGATCTGCGGTGGTGGAGATGACGGCGGAATTTGGCGTCGATCTTTTAAGCAATTATGGGAATTGCTTTGGGCGGTTGTGGAGGGCTGATGGATTGCTGTGAAAGGCCAGCGAGATGCCAAGAATACTGCTCTGATACCAGGTGGTAGAATCCTTGCAGATTCTAAACTTGGGGTTGATCTCTTTAGGGGATCGGCCTCCTTGGAACTCTATAGGGGTGTTCCTCCCTCCAAGTTGTTGTTCAAAGGCTGTAGAAAAAATTCATCTATTGCTTATCAAAAGAGGAGGAATACATGACTATTTATAGGGCTTCTAAACCCTAACTCCTAATAGGACTCCTACTCAACACTCTTACTTCTAACCAACTCCTAATAGGACTCCTATTCAAGACTCTTACTTCTAACTAACTCCTAATAGGACTCCTACTCAAGACTCCTATTCCTTTACAACACCTAATTCTTCTCTAAGAAACAACCTCCTAATCCTAGCCAGCCTCTTCACCTCTTTAATAGGGGTCGGCTTAGGTAGGTTTTACATGAATGTCCCTCTCAATTAGGACTCTCCTAGCTAGAGTCCTAACAGATTATGTGAACACAATACCTAGACCTGCAGTTAAGTCTGGAGCCAAAAAAGATTCATCACAGAAAAGTAACAAATCAAAATTCTAGGAGTTCAGCCCTAGGATCCAGTTGGCTGTGGTTGAAGGGAATGCTTCATTAAACAGAGCAAGAACCTCATAAATGATGGAGGAGGTAGCATTTTGGTGGTTGTGGAATCTGGCCTCATTCTCGTTAAGCCAAAGGCACCAAAATGAGTGGGAGATCAGCCCCACGATCCAGTTGGCTGTGGTCTTAGGGAATCCTTGGCCCTCCTTCAGCCAAGTGCCAGAAACCCAGCTGTCGTAGTATCTGAAACTCAAACCGGTCTTGGATTGCAGGAGGGACGAGAAGGTAAAAGCAACCGGACATTGCAGGAGAATGTGGTGGGCTGAATCTTCGTAAAAATGGCAAATAAAACAGCTTTCAAGTTGCTGTTGCTGTATACTGGAGAAGCATGTGGTGGGGAGATGGTTCCACAAAAGTTTCCAAAGTAAAAGTTTGATTTAGGAGGCCACTGGAAGCTGCCATATTGCCTTCCAGCCTTGCCACTCAACCTCATTACCAGGCTGACTTTCTGATATTGACAGGCTCCATTTGATGACAACAAACCCAAGGGGCTAGGCTGCCAAACCCAAAAGTTATCACAGGGTTCATTGGAAATATAAATCCTCTGAATCCTTTCAAGAAGAGAAGGATGAAAAAGGAAAGCCAAAACAGAAACATTCCATCCGTTATCATCAAGAAGATCAATGGTTAGTGGACTTGCATTCCTTGTGATCTTGTGGAAACCAAGTCTAAGGGTAGAGGTGAGGTTGTTAATGTTCATTCTCGACCAAGAAGTGGCCTTAGGTAGATGATCAGCCCAAGGGTTGAGGTCTCCATACTTTTTTGTTAGGATGCGAACCCACAAAGAGTTGGCCCTCTTGAGAATTGGGAGAATGCGCTTAGCGCAAATAATTTTCTTCACCAAAAGGAGATCGTGCAAACCAATGACTTAAAAAGCGCTATGCGCAAGGTCCATAAACGCCCGAGGCGTTAGGTGCTTGCCCGAGAGAAGCGAGGCGCTAAAATATAAAAATATATATTATAATTAATAAATATAATTATTTAAATAAAAATATGATATTAAATTAAGAAAATCTTGCAAAATCACAATATCACATTAACAAAAAGTCTCAAAACTCAAAACAGTAACGATAATATCAAATAAATAAAATTTTACAGTAATAAAATCAAAATAATATATTATTAATCTAATAAATAAAAAATATTGTTACTAGTATACAGTTAACATTATACTGTTAACAGTATACTATTGAGTCGATGTGAGAAGAGTAAAAGTAAGACAGCAACGGCGAGCAGCAAGCAGCAACGAGCAACGATAGTAGCGGCGAGCAGCGGCATTGGTAGCGAGAGCACAACGTAAGAGTAAGATTGATGCTGCTGACTGAGAGTAGTGGCAGCGGTAGCAACGAGCAACGATAGCAGGAGCGGGAGCGGCGAGCAACGACAGTGACAACAACGAGCAACGATAGTGGCAGCGGCGAGAAGTGACAGTGGCAGTGGCAGCGGAGAGCAGCGATAGCGGAGAGGCAACAACAGTGGAGAGAAAATGTTGGCGGTAGAATCACGAGCAGGGTTATGGTTGGGGAAGTCGCGAGAGGGATGTTGGGAGGCTGATATTGGTGCTTTAGTTGGTTCGATTGAACCAACTAAAGCACCGGGGTCACTTGGTTTAATCCGTGTGCTCGCTCGAGCCCAGGCGGTGCCTCTTTGAAGTGCGTCACTTGGACATGAAGCGAGGCGCTCGGGCCTCACCTCGCGTCGCCTGAGCGCCTAGGCGAGCACCCGAGCGCCTATTGAAATCACTATTGTAAACCAAGTCCTCCTTTATTCTTAGGACTAATGATGGTGTCCTTAAGAAGCGAAGGAGGAATCCAAAATAAGTTTCTTGATATACCGACCATGTGTTATAAAACAGTGTCAGAAATGTGGTAGTTAAATAACATCTGAGTAGGCATAGAGTTGATTACGAAATTGAGAAGGACAAGTTATCTCGCTTGGGAAAAAAGACCCTTGTACTAACCCAAGATTTTAGACAAAGCTTTGTCAACAAAGGAGTTCTCGCAACTAGGTGGGAGATGTCCTAAAGATAGATAGGCACCTAGATATTTCATAAGCCAAAGTCCTTTAGTGCCCAAAGCGTTGCAAATAGTGTGGTTGGTGGAGGGAGGACAGTGTTTAGCAAAGTAAATGTTGGATTTCTGTAGGTTAATTCTGAGATTTGTGAGATCATGGAAGGTATTGAGGAATTTGAGGACATTGACACGGGATTTGGAATTAGCACGAAAGCCCATGAGAATATCATCCGTAAACAATAGATGGGAGGTGATGAGGGACGATAGCATCTGTTGAGTCAAAGATAAACAGATACCGCGAAAGGGGGTCTCCCTACCGAATATGGGTGTTTGCCTTGAACCATTGGGAAGAGGTCCCGTTCGTGAGACATGAGAATGACAATGAGGATATGCAAGAATAAATCCAGTCCACGAACTGAGTTGGGAAGTTCATGAGAAGAAGAGAGGATCAGATGGCATCCCATGAGAGTCAGACAAATGCTTTCTCAACGTCGTTTGAGAAGAATTAAGGGATTCTTGGCTATAAGGATATTATCATGAATATTGCACCCTTGAATGAATGTTGACTGTTCGGGACTGATTAGTGCATGCAATAATGGCTTGATTCTGTTGATCCTCACTTTGGTTAGGAGTTTGTAAATCATGTTACATAGAGCTATGGGATGGTAGCCTTTGATGACCAAAGGGTTGTCCTTTTTGGGGATATAAACCTGATGTGTATTGCCCCAGCTTGGTGGGAGGAGGTTGGATGAGTGAAAAGAAGAAAAAGATTGGAGGATGCTGCGCTAGATATCGTCCCAGAAGGCTTTGAAGAATTCCACATTAAATCCATTTGTGTTTGGGCTTTTGCCGAAGCCCATTAGTAGGAGGTCAGAATGGATTTCAACAAAAGAGAAGTCTTTGCAAAGTTGTTGATTGACGAAGGAAGGAATCATGGGCAGAGGACAGGTGTCCCATATTTCCATTTTGATTGACGAAGGAAGAAATCTTGTCAGGATCATGGAAGGAATTTCCATTTTCGTCAGTGATGGAGGAGATCCTATTCTTAGTGTGCCTAAAAGAGGCCTTGTGATGGAAAATTTTGGTATTTTTGTCACCATATTCAATCCATTGGACCTTGGCCTGAGCTCATCACCTGAGGTGAAGCTGTCTATCGAGGGTCGTGGACTCGTGAAAGAGACACTAGAATAGAGTTTGTTCAATCAGTAAGGGAGTTAGTGGCATCTTTAGATTCAAGGTCAGAAATATCCCTTTGGGTGGCCTTATCTAGTTCTCAAGGTTATTAAAAGCAGCTTTGGACAATGTTGTGAATCTCTTTGTGTTCCAACTAAAAAGATTCGAAGTGAAATGGCCAAGGGCGATCGGACTAAGACCTAATCTTGCCAACTTTGATTGGTAAGGGGGTGTAATCAGAGTGGGATCTAGGTAAATGTAAAATCGAAGAGTCACTGAAAGGAGATGTCCAAGCATTGTTAGCAAACACGATCTAAATGAGCAGAAGTCCGACGTTTACCGAATCGGTTATTACACCAAGTAAATTGATTTTCAGAAAACCCCAAATCAATCAAACCAGAGTGAAATAAGAAGTCTTTAAAGTCGAGCACAGATCTCGTTATGGCAAAGGGTCAGTCACCAATTTTATCTTTGGCAGAAGAGATAGCATTCATGTCACCACACACAAAAACCAGGGAATCTCAGAAAGACAATCAATTGGTGGAATTGCATTCCACAAAGATTTCCGAAGTGAAGAAAAGTTGCTAGCATTTATAGCTGAGAGGAGCCAATGGGATGTATCGCCAGCTTGGATAACCAAATTTAGGGATTGGGGGTTCTTACCCACTGGAGCAACTTTGAACTTGCCTTCCTTCTAGAGGACCAGAATGCCCCATGATCTACCACATGCGGGGGAGAAGTTACCACACCACAGCTTTCCCATCCTTCTTATGAATGCCAAGCTGCTATCCCCCTGCAAACGGGTTTCCAAGAGGACAATGAGGTCTAGATTGTGAGAGTGGATTAGACTGAAAAGAGCCTCTTTACAGTCCTTTTTGAGTGTGCCTCTACAGTTCCATCATAAAAGGTTCACTATCATTGAGTCACAATAAAGGAGGAAGGATCTAACAGTTCATTCAGAATAGAAAGAGTAGTACGTTTCTCAATTTTTTTCTTTTTGTTACGTTGTTTTATTGAAAGCAAAAAATGATTAAGCCGATGCTGAATTCTGCTTTGTCCTGTGGTTGGAGCTGACCATTATAGTTCAAGATTACCGTCCAAGATGTCCTCCTCCACCATGGCTCCTCCATCTACAGCCTTCTGAAAAGCAGCTGCCATTTTGTCCTCCAACGCGTTGAATGTTAAGGAAACACAGCCGGAGCTGACCCTTTGCCAGGTTACCCTGTAGGAGCATAAGAAGAAAAGAGGAAAAGCTCTCCCCGGTAGGGAGGGTTAGAAGGGGCAGTGGGTGCCTCAGGGGGAATGAAAGGGGCAAAGGGGTTGGAGATTCTTAATGGGGAAACCCTAGGAGACTCTAAAGCAGGGCCAGCCTGGGAAAGGGGATGGCTGTCTTTTCGATTCCTTCCCCCTTGGTCTGCAATGTGAAAGGGCACCGTATGGAATGGTGGCAGTAGGTTTCAATCTGCATCAGTACATATGAATATGCGTCTTTGTATCTTCGTATCTTGGTATTTCAATCTGCATCAGTACATATGAATATGCATCTTTGTATCTTCGTATCTTGGTATTTCAATCTGCATCAGTACTTCATACAGTTTCCATGTGGCACACAGTTTCCATTCTTCAAATGACTGCGGATAAAGAGTAACATGAATGTGAATTTGAGCTGGAAAGCTATTTATTATTTTCTGTTCATTTCAGTTTTGTGTCTTAAGGGTAAGCGATATACACTCAATCTCTGTTGTGCCACATGTTTCCATGCATTCATGTAACATTTCTGAGCTGGAGAGTTCATACATTAAGTTACAACCTAACTTTCTCCTGGCATCAAATCTAAATTCAGTAACCTTTCAAGCGAAAAGGAAGCAAAAAATATTTTGATACAACCATGGTACATGCCAACATACCATGTACATACATGTACGCCATTATTTCCTTGGATGCAACAATGTGGAGGGCAGGTTTATTTATGTTATAAGTACTGAAGTCATTAGGCACTTACCTAGGCGCTCAAGTTAGGCAAGGTGAGGCCCGAGCGCTTGGTAACTAATGCTACATTGGACTGGTACAGATCTGGTAATCAGAATTTTATTCCTTGAATGCAACAATATGGAGGATAGGTTGATTTATGTTATAAGCATTGAAGTTATCAGGTGCTTGCTATAGGCACTTAGGTTAGGAAGCACGAGGCTCGAGCACTTGATAACTAGTCCAAGCGGGCACCTTCAACTAAGTGCAGCCCATGTGTGCACCTGATCCTAGGGATCGAGCGGTTTGGGCACATGTCTAAGCCAAATCTAGCCTGGGTCGAGCCTAAACCAGACCTAACTGGAGTGGTCCATTGATTCTGGTTCGACTGAACCAGATCAATGTCTTCCAACCCTCCCTTTGTCTTCCTCTCCATGGGCAGATGGAAGCAACATCTTCCTCTGCATCATCAAACGATGGTAGTGACTAGTGACTAGTGACAACGCCTTCCTTTCCATTGTTGAGCGATGGCAGCACCTTCCTTCGATGAGAGGCTTCCATGCAATCTTCGACGGGCTCTTCTTCTCATGATAAATCTCTCCCCTTCCCCTCCCTCCTCCGTTGTCGTGCTCTCCCCCTCCCCCTCCTGCCAAGCCTCCTCGGACCCCAAAAGCTCCCTTCTCCCTTCTCCCTTCTCTATCTCCTCTTCCGCCTGATAGGTCCTCATCCTCCTCCCTCTTCCCCTCCCAATTGACAGCCACCATGCCCTCCTCCTCCAGTGGCACCTGCTCTCCCAACCTGATAGCAACCCTTCCTCATACCCCAACCCCCTCCTCCTCTTCCTCCTCCTCCGCCTCCCTGCTTGTCTCTCAATCAACAACATCCCCCCTCCCCATACCTCAATAGCCCCCTCTCCCTCTTCCTATGATATTAATTTGTTAATATAGTCTGTGAATGTTTTAAGGGATTGAATATGTCATTGCTACTTCCCATCATTTTGAATTGTCACTGCTTTATTTTAGTGATCATGTTTCTCAATATTAACATATAAATTTTAAGTTTTAATATTCACAAGTGTCTCGATTTGCTCGGATGAGCTCCTAGCACCTCGGGCATTTTGGCACCTTACCACCTAATGCCTTTAACGACACTGGCTATAAGGGCTTAATTGTGTGAATGAGTTAGTCGGTTCCATTGGAACACCCCAGGAACTTCACTGCATACTATCTTCTTATGGCTAGAAACATTCAGAACAATGGGTTCAAAGTGTCTAACACTGGTGCTCTTCAATTTAGCAGAATAAAAGTTCCCAGAAATTTCAAGAGTACCTACATTCTAGGTGTAGTTTGTAAACAATTCTAGGAAAGCCGTAGCTAGGCCACATTGATGTATAGATCCGAGCATGTGAATATGAATTGTTCATGCCAGGACATGGTGGCATGTGATGTCTTTTGAAGTTGCTTCTCTTGACTGTTGCATATAATCATCAGTAATAGCATATGTAGGTTAAATTCTAGCATTTGATTCAGCTTTAGTGTGCTTCTATGCCCTTCCTTCTTCTGGCTCACTTAATACAGCGTTTTCTTTTTTTGGCAGGCTTTGTGCGTATCTGATCCTTCTTCAGTCTCAAGATATGCCAATGGGATAAAGGCAAGCAGAGCTGACATGATAATTGCTGTAAGTACGATTATGTTTCTTATAACATTTGTATTGTTGACAATTTTTCCTTGTTTTTTGTGACAATTTGTGATATTAATTGTATTAATTTAGACAAAATATTTCCTGCAAAACATGTTTATGGAAGTTTTTGAAACTTTAAAATATTGACAATAAAACTGGGTATGCCACTAATGGCACCAAAATTTTGACAGTAAAAACTTGTGTTAATATCTGATTACATTTTGCCTTCAATTTTAGTGGAGGTGGTTAATTGAAGATCATTCAATGTGCTCTCTATGTGACAATGTATTTTATCATGAGACAGTTTTTATTATAAGGCACCTTTACATGAGATTTTTGTTTTGCTTCAATCAACAAGATGTTCTTACACATGGCAATCAGTTCTTGCATGTCAACTACATTGTCGGTCAGTTTGATATCTGAATTATGACCAAATATGCAATTGGCGCCTGACTTTTATAAACTTTTCCTTTGAAGGTTCTCATGAAACAGGCTGGTCTGAAGCTACAAGGCAATGTAAGGCTTTCATAATTTGTCTCTTTTCTATTGTTTTCACTCAATTTTTTTTCTTATAGTGGTTTTGTAGAGGTGAATGAACTTATAGTGGGTTATCTAAAACTATAATAAAAAATAGAGGTGTCCGAACCATGACAAATGGAGCCCACATTGTGGCATTGTTGCATACTGGATTTTGCCAGAACAATGGTCATTGTTATTATAATTATATGTTGATTAATTATCATTCAATCTCGGGCTCTAGTATAATTGAGCTTGTTCGTCATCTGCATTGTTTCAACTTCCAACTTGTGCCTGCTGTTGCCCATAGCAGAGCTCAGTGGAGGGGAAAAATAATGCTCTGCCTGTTCAACTGTCAACTATTAACATATATAACTCAGTAAATAGCCATGCTACAACATGTGCTGGGTCATATCTTGGTGCAATACAATGTGTAGATGATTAGGATCTGAAATGGGCAGTGACATCTGAAGTAAAGTAAGACCTTTCCAGATACAACAGTCTATACTTTAGTAAATAAGAGCTAAAGAAAATCATATTATCTCTTTTCTGTAATGTCCTTAATTTCAGAAGAAAATTCATCTCTTTGTTGATAACATGGTAATGAAAAATAATGCTCTGCCTGTTCAACTGTCAACTATTAACATATATAACTCAGTAAATAGCCATGCCACAACATGTGCTGGGTCATATCTTGGTGCAATACAATGTGTAGATGATTAGGATCTGAAATGGGCAGTGACATCTGAAGTAAAGTAAGACCTTTCCAGATACAACAGTCTATACTTTAGTAAATAAGAGCTAAAGAAAATCATATTATCTCTTTTCTGTAATGTCCTTAATTTCAGAAGAAAATTCATCTCTATGTTGATAACATGGTAATGAAAAGTCCTGTAAAAGGTTTTGTTTTCTTTCCACAGGCGATCTTTCTGAATGTTGTTAGTGGGTTCAATTTGACTGAGACGGCAGGAGATCTGGCGATTGCGGCTGCGATTTGCAGCAGGTATGGCAGCACCCATTCAGTTTGTGTTTTAAAGATGCTAGTGAGTTCGAATAACATTGTCAAACGAGAAAGGAAAATGATTGAATGCTTGGATACAGTTAACTTATAATTCTTGTGTTATTATGATGGATAAAGAGTGATGTTGCTATCCTTAACTTTCGGAAACCAAGAAAATGTTGGTTATTCTCTAGCATCCAGCTGAAGGCCAAGATCAATGATTCTCATTGATAGATACCTATTATTGAATAAAAATGTCAGCGAAATAAGTGAGTTGGATAATGTGAGTGCATCTGTAGCAGTACAATTTGACTGTAATAATCATTGTGGTGTGGTGCATATGTTGGACCATGTGAGTTGCAGTACATGGTCAAGAGTCTCTATACCAGTCCCTTGTTGTACTTCTATTAATATGTTTGTTTATATCAGTAAAACGATGTATTTAAATACCTATTGGCACCCTAAGGTGGATAGACCCTATATCAGATGGTTTGTTTTAGACATGTCCATCCGATCATGTGATACGAAGCCATCCTGAATCATTGATGATAGATATAGGCTGTGATGCATTTGGGCAGCTTTCATTGCTTGGTTTCGTGTATCTGCAACTTATCAATTGCTTGCTTTTAAAAATATTCCTTTTCCAAGTCATGAAGCTCGTGAACTATTTTATTAATCTGACATTTTTTAACTAAACGATAAATTGAAGTTCTTCTTTGTTGTTCAGCTTCTTGGAGTTTCCCATCCCTAATGACATTGCTTTTATCGGAGAGGTTGGCCTAGGTGGCGAGCTTCGTGCTGTAAGTATTGTTGACTGGAGTAAATATTCTATATCTTATGTGTTCTTGTATAGAAATGACGCAGATTATTTTTCAAAGCAGAATAAGCTCATGAAATTTTGCGAGATATATTTCAATGATCTTGGTTCTTGTGTTCTTGTATAGAAATGATCTTATCCAAATGTGTTGCAAAAACCCATTTGAGAGTATTGCTTGCACATTTCATTCTTCTGTATAATCTATGGGCATAATTGTGATTTTGCAGTATGGATTCATGTCAAATGTTGACATGGTACTTTCTGCATGTTTCGTACCCCACGAACATTTGGCCAGCATATTTGGCATCATTGGATTGACATTAGTTTTGTGTTGTAAGACTTGCATGTTAACATTGTAGGCGTTATTGGCAATCTATCATCATAGTTTCTACATTTGGCCCATGAATTTACATCCCATGACAGATTGCATATACTGTTGTGCTTTGTACTAGCCCTACAAAGGACTGGTATGTGGGCCCACATTCGCCAACTCAGTTTATGTGGTTGTAGGTAGAGAGTTGAGACAATGATGGCCAGGGGAAAGGAGAGAGGAAAAACAAGAGGGGAACTAGAGGGGGGAGGGCTGTGGACATTGTCCACAGTGACATGAGTGTGATAGATATAAAAGTGAGTGTTATAGGTTTAGATCCAGGAGTTGTCATTGCTAGTGGAAAAGGAAGCAGATAAGAAAGTGAGCGTGATAGATCCAGATTGAGGAGTTGTCATTGTGAGTCAGAAAAGGAAGCAGATAGGAGAGTGAGCGACTGAAATCAGATAATTACAAGTGACCGACTAGTATAATTAGAATGACATTGCCAGGTATTGAAATCAGAAGAATCTTGATTTTACTGGCAAAACTACATTGAATTATTAATTTACCGAGTATCTATATTATTTCATTTTCTACTTGGATTTCCGATTCCACTTGTGTGCAGGTACCAAGGATGGATAAGAGAGTCATAGCTGTTGCTAAACTGGGATTTAAAAGGTGCATCATACCGAAGACAGCTGAGAGAACGCTGACGTCACTTAATCTGGAGATAACAATACTGGGCTGCAAAAACTTGAAAGATGTCATCAACAAGGTGTTTCAACCAGCTTAATCATTTATGAATCTGGTTATTTGCTCCTATGGGCGGACACAGCAGTTTTATACTTGTGACCACTGGTAAGAAAGGAAGCTGCAAGTTTTTGTGAACAGACGTTACCACTGCTGTGGCCACAATGGAATTTTCGTACTTCACCAAACCATGTCTGTCTGATATTAGGAAGCAGCAATTTTTTGTAGCAAGCATTGCCAACTGCTTATTTTGGAAAAAACGAGATATTTCTGGTTTGGTTTCATTAAAAGCAAAGAAGCTAGAGAAAACAAACAAAAAAAGGCATTTCGATTAAATTATTTAGGATTTCTGAATATCCACAGCTAACTGATACTTTATTACACCCAAATTAATTGTTCCCGAGTCCAAACGCAACGTCGCATCTCAAGCTGCCAGCCTTCTTATTTGGGTGCTTCTCGTTCTCTCCGTCCAACAGCTGCGTCGGTGGCTCCTCCTTTTTTGGCATCCTCCACATCTTTGGAACTGAGAAAACTGGGTTGGTTTGTGGAAGACAGCAATCGCGCCCACATCCTGTCTGTTACTACCACCTTGTTCTGCACCCCCGTAATCCTCTGCAGCACAGCAACGGATTAAGTGGGAGGAAGGCGTGCGTACGTACATTTGTCTAATCACGTGAGACCAGCAGCATACTGCACTGATTAAAGCATATGTACTAACATGAAAGGGTATATAAGCATGTCTTCCATTGACAGGCCCCACGGTGAAGCCGGTGTATCCTGCCATGGCACCATGTATGGCGCTGTGTGCCAGCAAATTTTGTGCTCATCCTAGATGTTTACAAGCTAAGATATTACCATGCTAAAGAAATTACAGATTTCACATCAAAGTGGATATTTTGATGATTAGTATCTATAAAAGCTGCAGTCGTGCTATGGTAGCATATATTTTATTCAAACATGCAACACATACTGTCGAGAGAGCTAAAGATGTCTAATGGTAAACCAGGAGGTTCACAACCTAAAGACAACTGCACACTGAATACTAAAGTGTCTATTTGGATCACAATCAGATAAGTTTTATTACTTCTGGAACTCGTTCATGTATCAGTTTGGTCTCTAACATGCATCACATTAACATTTTGAGGCAAAAGTATGTGATCGGAGTACCTACTGTTGATAATGCCTTCAGATTAAAGACCAACAGATTGGTTTGATCATGTCATTAAAAGATACATTAGTCATAATGGCCAAATGGTGGAACCTTTTTAGATGCCTGAGATCAACATTTTTTCTTTTAGTAGTAGTCATATATTAGTTTAAATATGATCTATGATTGCATGCGGAAGTCACACAAGGATAGTTAAGAACTACAACTAACCGCTGTAGCGACCCATAAGCTTCACGACACCTATACCATTCTCAATGCTTTCAGCTTCCACATGTGCAGCATTTATTGCCCGTTGAGCCTCTTCCACAGCAGTGTCAAAACCAAAGGACTGATCAATTACCTGATCCAATAAGTGGTTGGTGAAAAAAATGGTTTAGGAGTAGTAATAAATATTAACAACCAACAACAAAAGGAAAGACATAAAATGAGATGTGAAGGATTCAGGGAATCAGAAAGCACCGCAATGTCATTATCAATCGTCTTAGGGATACCGGCAACTGCAACTTTGAGGCCACGCCTTTGTATTTCCTATAAAAATAGAATCTAATTACTTATATGAGCTCAAAAAACAAGGGCAAGGTTTTAAAAACCGGTTGATAGCGATACGTGACGATCCATATTTACTAGTATAAACCAAGAACCGACACATGATCTAGTGACAACAAGTAATTAATTCTTATTTCTTTTTCAACCAAAACTGGATAATGTGTATCAGTAATTTATATTGGACCGAAATTCTAAACCACAAACAAGGGTTCCCTATTTTTGGATCGTCGTATACGAAATTGCTAGATCTACAACTAATCTATCCACATAATTACCTCAAATATGACCGATGCCCCCTTTTGAGTTCCATCACCCCCAATTATGTAGACCTAGCAAAATAAATAAGATGAATAGTTCTTTGTTAATATTGCAAAAGAAGCAAGACTTCTGAACATGGCTTATGAGGTATTTCATATCTTGCTGACCTGATTGATACCACGGTCCTCAATACTGTCGACTATCTTCAAAGTGTCATGACCACCTCTTGATGTGCAAAGGATCGTACCTCCCCTTTTGTGAATGTCATTGACACTCTTTGGTGTCAAATTAGTGGTGTTAGAGGAATAGAAGCCTTTATAGCCACCCTAAACAGAATGACCGAAACATCAATTAAATGATACCTATGCAATGAGTTATGAGTAATGAGAGAATGCATGAAACAAATAGAAAGCGATATTTAGCCTAAAGTATCATCAAGCGATGAACCACTTTATTCCAGTCACCTAGGAAACTCATCCAAAGTCCAGTCATACTAATGTGCAGGCAAATTTCAAGAATTAATAACTTAAAACAGTGTAAGGTTTCAAGTTCATGATGAAGATATAAGCTAGTTTAATAGGTAAAGAACTTGACTATTAATAGCAAGGTGTCAAGATCAAATTCCTTTAAAAGAAAAAGGGTCAATAGATGATTTATGCCTTATTAAAAGGAAAAGAGATACATGAGTTATATAAGCTATTGAGGGAGCAGAATTCACATTGCAAAACTGACCTCTATGCCAAGGACTTTGTGAACACCATACATGTCATAATTCACATTGCAGAACTGACCTCTATACCAAGGACTTTGCGAACACCATACATGCCATATAAGCCGCAAACTATTTCTCTGATCACTGTGTTAAGCCCAGGGCACAAGCCTCCACATGTTACAATGCAAGCATGCACCTCATCCGACTCGAAGTACACCTGACAAAAATATTCAAGAACACCCAAGGGATCAATTAAGATGATCTCTCTAATTTGACAGTTGCTACAACAGAAGATGGTGCAGAGGAACTACTCTTTGGTGTGGCCCTGCACGTCGGAAATGCATCCCTCTTGGGCTACTCTTATGAACAACAATCTGTACCAAGCAAAAGAAAAAGGAACTTTACGCAGATAAATTCCAAGAACCAAATGATCCTTTAGCAACAGAGTTTTAGTGTCACATGTGCAATTTCAATTTCTGGAAGCAAAATACTCACCTTCTGTGCCACGGTATCATTTACATCCACAAAATAGCGCCTGCAATTACCAAAAAGATGAGTTTGGTGAATCAAGAATGTCCAGAACAGAGAGACTGAGGGAGGGGTAAAGATTACTTGACAACCGAGTAGGCTGGATTATCTTGCAGCGGATTTGGATAGGTCTGTCAGAAACAGATAGATATTACTTCTGAAGCCAATAAAAGAACGAAAACATTCATGATTTCTTGAAAAACAAGAACGTTCCTCATCTCAAACGCACATCAAATACTGAAGAAAGAAGACCTAAAAGCAATTTCCAATTGACATCTTCCACTTCAAACACCAATCGAACCATTCAAGAACCCGCCAAGAAACAAAGCGTTAGAATCCAGCAGATCAAGAAAAGACCCTAAGTTTCACCAGATTCGCTCCCACCCCAAACCCCAAAAGAAAGAAGAAAGGATCAAGAAAACCACGCGAGAGGGAACTCACGGGCAGATCGGGCAAGTAGTCGATGAGGTGGGGGACGTCCTCGAGAACGTAGCCCCCTTCCCCACGGACGATCTTGGGCGTTGTCTTCCCCTCCGAACCCATCCGTCACCGTCCCCGCCCCTGTTCCCTGGGAAGGACCTTGACCGACGAAAACGAGCAGAAGGAAGCAATGAGAGGCCGAGTCCGGGAAGCCGCCGCCGCCGCTCGATTCCACCGTGATCTTCTGCGCTATGGGAGCATCAGGCAACGATCCCATCGAAATAACAGAAAAACAGGAAATGCGATCAAACGAGGAGGAAGAAGAACCGGGAAAGCGATCGAGGACAGGAGAAAGGTTCGAACTCGGCGAAGGGTTTACAGAGGCACGGCATAGATAGGAGGATGAGGAGGAGGAAGAGGAGATCGATTACCTTTCTTGCTTGCTTTCTCCCTCTCCCCTTCGTTTCTTGATCTCTTTGGGTTCGTCGTCGTGCTGTTGGCGACGAGAAGGGGGAAATGAGAACGGCAATAACTACCACGATGGAGTGAGTCGTTCTTGGCTGTCGAAACTAACCTTGCCGTTTTCTTTTAATTACGTGAAATACCACTCTCCGGTTGTGTCATAAGTAAATAGTATTACTACATTTTTTTTCCTTTTTACAAATATGCATATATTTGTATTAGTGCATCTTCTATGATAGTTTCATTGTTCATCCTAAAAAGATAAGATATAAAAGTGTCAATGTAGCAAAATGTTCTAAATTTTATCAAATACTTCAACTATGATTTTTTTTTTCTGATATCCAATATTATATATATTGGATGGGATGCGAGAAGATGTGTCTGGATTTATTTTAAATTTTTTTTAAAAAAAAAGATATTGTTATTGGATGCTAATTTTTGAAATATATATGTTTTTTGTTTTAGTATTTCTAATATCTCAAGAAATATCATTTACTTCAGGTTTTTAGTATATTATTATCTCGTAAAAAGGAAGAAAGAAGCAAACCTTGGATACGCTAAACATTCACACACACAAAATGAAAAAGGAGATCCACCCATTGTGTAATTAGAAGTTTTTCATCAACATTTGACCTACTTGATGTGAACGATACTCAATGTTTCCCATCCTCCAAGCATCCATCCACATGTTTTGTAATAGTATAGGCAAAATTGTATAGATCAAAGAAAAGAGAGAATAAGAATGTGGTTCACATCAACATTCAATATGTTGCAAAATGTCAACTAGTTTAACTAGTAAAAACAATTTATTATAAGATCTTGGACTCGAATTCTACCTTCCCCACTTTATATATATATATATATATATATATATATATATATATATATATATATATATATATATATATATATATATATATATATATATATATATATATATATATATATATATATATATATATATATATATATATATATATATATATATATATATATATATATATATATATATATATATATATATATATATATATATATATATATATATATATATA
>LVTN01000353.1:91493-107957 GCA_001649415.1 Musa itinerans
TATATATATATATATATATATATATATATACTTTAATATTCCTATTAGAATCTTATTGATGTCGAAAACGGAAGATAGAATACAGGATTCAATGAATCATACAAGAGGATAGGAAAGGAAACAATCAGATTCCTGCCTCTGGAAATCCTAAATAATTATATCGTGAAAGCAACACTTAAGGCACAGAAATTAACGAATCTAATTACGATAGCAAAGGAAAGAAAATTATCAGATCCTTAAAATTCCTTATTAATAAGTTCATGATAGCAACTCCTGGGTTAAGAAATCATGTCAAAGTCTTCTTCTCTTCAATATATATGTGCCGTTTGGAGAGAGAGAGAGAGCAGAGAAGAGGAGAAGGAAAGAAAAGAAAGATTTAGACTGCTCAGGAAGTACTGCACTGGGTGAGAAAGTACATTAGCACAAACTAAGATAAAGCTGCACCACCAAGTTTTATAATTCAAGATCATCCCTGGTGTTTGACAACAAAAATTCAGAACAGGAATCTCGATTTATTTACAAATTATTAATGTTCGAATAGGGAGAACCAAATAGACTAATTACAAAACAGGATAATCAAACCTGAAAGGGCAAAAATCCAGCCAGGGAAATGGAATAATGAGATGATGTTTCCATTGAACTTACAGATATGCGGGTCAAAAACGAATTGGAGCATGCCTCTCAGCATTGTTACCTCGGAAGCTCCCTCTCCCATTTAAGATATTACATGACCAATTTGGTTGAAAGTCTGTGCCTCAAACAAGGATCTGTTAAACCATGTTTCTGTAGCTTTTACTTACCTTGCGGAGAAGAACATCCATGAATACTGATAGCCACTAGGTGAATGACCTCGTGTTTTTCCTGTTCATATGCATGCTGCAAGACCAGCAGATTATTATCCAGCCAGTGGTAACAAGGATTGAGAGGTAAAAAGACTTGGAAATTGATAGCCATAGTTCCTTCTGAAGTTCCCATTTTCTTTATGAATTAGATGGATGTGCTGGAACAAAATAGGTCGGTGCCGTCTTTACTTGCAACCAGAGCATGCAATTTAATTTTGATCTTTGAAGTTGTCTACATATACAAAAAGCTTATGGTGTTCATATATCAGAAATTCTATGCATGCATATAATCTTTTTTTGATTAGTGGTAATGTCTTCAACAAAAGTCAATGATGGGAAAAATTCCATGCAGCCAAGCTCAAATAGTTGGGATCTTATGACTTCTTATGTTATCTCGAGAATTTGATAGCCGGAAGGAACCAATAGAAATGATTAAATAATATACTGGTTATCTCAGTATCATTGTAAATTGGGCATCTAACAATCAAATCTGAAATGCTAAACAGGGTCACCTTTATCCATATGTTTGATAAAAGAACTCTACCATGGATGGCCCCAAATCGATCATTATGGAAAGAAGAAAGACCTTTATAGTTTAACTGAAAAGCAACCAAACTACGATTAGAGCATATTACAGATAAGGACAGAGTTATCAGTTAACTAAGCTGTACAACTAATTACATATATAAGTCCAGATTATGTAGTTGTTAATTTAAAAACTATGATTTCATAAATAATGGATTGGGCAGCCTATCTGATTGCTTGAAAATTTCACATATAAACCTAAATAATAACTGCAGAGACCGGAACAAGCTTAAGATGTCAATCGTTACAAGAATATTATATTTTGCAAAAAGCATAATCATGATTGAACTTTTTATAAATTTCAAATATAATAAACAGAAATTTTACCTAGAGGTACCGAGCATGCAGAGTCCTTGAATGTCAATCTTCCATGCTTTACTCCCTAGATTTGTCATTGTACAAAAACCATGACAAGAACCAATTCTTTTGTGAAATAAGCCATAACTCAAGGGTTTTCTTTGACTAGTACTCAGCATGACAAAAGGAGGTCGACATGACTATCAAACATCTTTTAGGTGTGATCCTCCACCAGCACTATATCAAAATTGAAATCCCACACACGACTGTGTGACTTATCCAACAAAATGAAACCCAAAACTGTTGTCAGGTGTATCCATCTTGATATTGGTACTTGAAACATGAATATAACAAATTGTTTGACTAGCAAACAAATGACTAATTTGGTGCAAACAATCCATAACATATTGCTTACTTGTCACCTGCCTTCATTACCTTAACGGGCTAACAACCCATCCTGTAATACGACTCTGTTTGCGAACTCTTACTGCCTTTTGGGATCCACTCTCCAATCGTGCAAGTATTGTATAAGTTATTGAATCTGGCGTCAACCCATGTTGCTTCATAGTAGCATACAGCTTAAATGCTTCAGCTGTGTTCCCACACCTCTCCAGACAATCAAGTAAAATGTTGTATGTTACAATGTTAGGGAAGCATCCTTGAGCAAGCATCTCATCAAACAACCTACAAGCCATGTCAACTTTATTGGATTTCCCAAAACATTCAATGAGAGTACTATAAGTAACAACATCAGGGTTCAATCCTTTCTCCTGCATCTCCATGAAACGCATGTGAGCTTCATCTAGGTCTCCATTTTTCCCAAGACAATTTATTAAAGAATTGTAGGTGACTACATCAGGTTTATAATCGGTACTCTCCATTTCTTCAAAAATTTCAAAAGCCTTATCAATCAGACCAACTTTGCCAAAGCTTGAGATGAGAATATTATAAGTAAATATGTCAGGAAAATGGCCTTCTGCCTTCATCTGCTCATAAAGGGTGTAAATATAGGGTACTTGCTTAAGCTTACCAAGAGCTGAAAAAACCATGTTATACATGACAGTATCAGTGGTTATCCCTTTTTCATGTATTTTATTCAGTAATTCCATAGCTTCTGATGTCTTCCCTGCACTACAAAGAGTTTCAAGCATGGACAAATAAGCATCCCTGTCCCCTTTGTCATGGAAACTCCACATACTACAAAACATGTGATGGGCCTCACTTACATGGCCTAACTTACTCAGTGTCTTCACCAAGTAAGCATAAATTGACTTATTCATGTACTTATTAGAGACTTCCACAACCTGATCTAGTCTATCAAGTTGTCCTTCTGCTGCTAAACCATCTGTCAAAACACTATATGTGAATTCATTGGGTTGGCAATCATTCTCAACCATTTTGGAAAAAATAAAGATAGCTTTATCCACCATTCGATTCTTAGCAAGTGCTTGAATCATAGTATTATAAGAAAATAAGTTAAGAGCACATCCTTTTCTTATCATCTCTTCAAAAAAAGAGAGGAATTCATCTGTTTTCCCTATCTTTCCAGACATTCTGATTAAAATTGTGTAAGTATATGCATCTGGTTCACAGTGCCTAAGTTTCATATCCGCAAAAACCTTGTAAGCCTGTTCAACCTGTTAAAGTGACTCAAATCAGACAAAACAGAAGCGAAAGGAGGCAACCGAAAGATCTCTCTGAATAAAAAGAAGCCAATTGTTGAGATGGATAGACAAACACATATAACAGTGAAGGTTCTCATAAACAAAAATATAATTAACAAGTTTTTTAAAGAAATCTGTGGAAAAGGAAAAGACAGAAAAGCAGTCAAATACACAATCAACCTTAAAGCACTATAATAAAAATGGTACATTTATGAAAATGAATGTATCTTTTAGCATCTACATCCTCATGTTCCTTTTTTGAGGTTTAGAATCAATCCCAACTATACTCTGACAACCAATATAAATCACTAGCCAACAACACATACTAGATGTAAACAGTATATGTCATTAGAGTTATCTTGTGATTACCATTATTGCCTGTATGCTATATTACCCATCAAACAATCAGAAATTAATTAGTTTAACCTTACGATACTTCTAACTTTTTGAAAACTAAGCTACAATTTGAGAAAGAAGAATAAGAACCAACAATGTAATGCCGAACATTAAGAATATAGTAGTCGCACCTTTTCAGCTTTGGCTAGCGCATCCACTAGCATATTATAGGCAAAGATATCCAATTTATATCCTTTCCTCTTCATCTCCTCATAAACCCTAAACGCCCGGTCCACGACCCGGTACCTCAAGTACGCCTGCATCAAGCACTTGTAGGTGTACCCGTTAAACTTCAATCCCCACTTCTTAACGAGTTCCAAGCACCGGTCCAGCTCTCCACCCCCGAGTATCCCGATCAAGATGTTGATGGTGGATATGCTTCCGTTCACTCCATCACGCTCCATCTCGTCCAAGATCCAGCGGACAGTGTCTCCATCAACAGCGCCCGACCTGGCGAGGATGGAGAGGATCCGGTTGTAGGTGAAGCAATCATGGTGGAACCCGGGGAGTGAGGCGGCGAAGCGGAAGAACTCGAGGGCGCGATCGGGGTTCCGGATGCACTTGAGAATCTCGCTGACCTCGGCGGGGGTGAGGGTGAGGGTTAGGGTTTGGAGGTAGTCGGCAAGGTCAAGGAGGGGGGCGGCGGCGGGGGAAGTGGAGCGGAGGATGCGGGCGGCGCGGCAGATGAGGTCGCGGCGCGGGAGGGCGTATCCTCGAGCGTCGCGGGGGAGGTCCGGTGGGTCGACCTCGACGGCGAGGGCGCGGCCGGACGAGTCGACTCGGACGACCCGGCCGCTGTACGTCGTGGCGAAGGCGCGGGCCGGGGTGAGTAAGGGAAGACGCTTCATCAGTTTGTATCACCTCTTTAGTTGGGCGGCGTTATATGTCCCAAAAGAGTGAGGTCGATTATAGATCAACGGTCCAGATGTTATGTTATGACGTTATTATAACGGTCTTAGATCGATTTCGATGTTATGATGGGACTATATATAACGGGTTTGGTCTTCTCTTTGTAGTACACTGTGCCCTAAAACCCTCAGCTCATCCTCCGAGTCTGTCGGCCTCAGTGAGGGACAGGAGAGAAAAAGAGCAATTAATGGCGAAGAATAAGACGCTGATCGCCGTGGGGTTTGAGGGGTCGGCGAACAAGATCGGCGTGGGGGTCGTCGCCCTCGACGGCACCATCCTCTCCAACCCTCGCCACACCTACATCACGCCGCCTGGCCACGGGTTTCTTCCCCGGGAGACCGCCCATCACCACCTCCGCCACGTCCTCCCCCTCCTCCGCACGGCCCTCGACGACGCCGGCATCACCCCCGCCGACGTCGACTGCCTCTGCTACACCAAGGGGCCCGGCATGGGCGCCCCCCTCCAGGTCTCCGCGGTGGCCGTCCGCGCCCTCTCCCAGCTCTGGGGGAAGCCCATCGTCGCCGTCAACCACTGCGTTGCCCACATCGAGATGGGCCGGGTCGTCACCGGGGCCGAGGACCCTGTCGTGCTTTACGTCAGTGGAGGGAACACTCAAGTCATAGCGTACAGCGAGGGAAGGTACCGAATTTTCGGGGAGACTATTGACATCGCTGTTGGTAATTGCCTGGATCGTTTTGCTAGGGTTCTTACCCTGTCCAATGATCCCAGTCCCGGATATAACATCGAGCAGGTTCAATTTTTTTCACTTGGTTTTCTTCTAAAAAAGACCTTTTTCTATAATTAGAATCTTTAAAAGATACTCAATTTTCTGAAGTATTTTTTCTCATTTCTTATAATACAACCGGTTCTTTTTACTTGCTTTAGGTAATTATGGATTAGATGTTTCTGATTAGATAAGTTTGAGTTCTTATTTTGCATAACATATTTTCCTCTTTGTTCGCTGTATATATAGTTTTGAAATACTGACTCTGTGTGAAAAGTAGAGGTTCGATAGTAGTTACATAAGATAAATTTAGAAGATGGAATATCTTTCTGATAACTAATAATACAGCCACTTCGACTAAGCATGCAGAGAACCATCCCTTTTTGAGCCTTTTTGCCCAAACTGTCGTACAGTGTATATGCCATGAATTTTAGATGAACTGCATGCTAACCTATTTATCTCTGGCAACCATGTACATGACATGTAGATGCAAATTGTTTATATATCATGTCCAGGATAGAGTTTGCACAAGCTTTGTCAAAGTTGGATACTCTTTGTGACACATCGTGGAGTGAAAGGATGAGCAGTAGTTGGATGAATATCTAATTTAACAACCTTAAAACTGTTATAATATCCTCTGTAAAACAATAAAAATTGGCAAATTATTTAGAAAAAAATTGAGATTATGAATTTGTTGTCACAGATGTTCCCCATTTTCTTAAAAGATAAGATTTTGTTCTTTAACTTAAATTTCTTGTAAGTTCTGTTGGCAATGGAAATGTGATATAGAGTGATTATATATCATTTCAAAAACTGATGGAGATACCAACTTTATTGTCCGAGTCATTTCTGGTTTGTGATTTTGCACCCTAGTCTCGTTGGCCGAGGCCAACATAAAGTAATCCAGTGCAGTTTATGGGCCTAGTAAATGCAAGATATCATTACATGAGCCAGTGTTCTCACGTGGGAAGAAGACTGATTGATCATCATCTAATCTCTCATTTCTTTTGATTTATATGAGAAAGCAACTGTTGAACTAGATGGTTCCGAAGGTTAAAACCATCTGGTTCCTCTGGTGCTTGAAAAATAGAACATACAGCTTGTGGAACAGACTTGTTGACTTGGTGGTTTTAAAATGTTGGGTCCAATAGTGTTTGGCGATACAGTGGTTTCACTGTACCTTGAGGTTGCTATAATGTGTGGGCTACCTGCATATGTAGTAACTTATCAACATCTTTGTATATTTTCTTTCTAGACCTGATGATTCGCATTCTCTTCCCTACTTGACATGTTTTTATTCAGGAAATACCATCTAGGTTAGCAGTATGAATGGCATCTGAAACGAGTTCCAATTTTCCATTCGAAACCATGTTTTTGGCATTATTATGAGATGAAATTCCACCTTACTAAGATATGGATCATGTAGTATGGTGTACTTCGATACCATGGTGCCTAATACTTATTTTGTCGTATTATTTCTGATGTTTAACTTCTTTATCGGAAACACGTGTTCTTTAACTCATTTGATTCTCGTAATTCTTGAATTCAGCTTGCAAAGAAAGGAGAGAAGTTCATAGATCTTCCTTATGTTGTCAAGGGTATGGATGTTTCATTTAGTGGCATATTAAGCTATATTGAAGCGACTGCAGTTGAGAAGCTTAAAAACAATGAATGCACACCAGCAGATCTCTGTTACTCCTTGCAGGTATATTTCATCTTATAAATCTATATCCATTTATTGCCTCCTGTAAACAAAAATTATGGTCATGAATTTGTGGTTAAAAAAAAGAGTAATCATGGCAGAATATTTGGAACAGTAAATAATTTCAACTTAGTTTATTTTGAAGCTAAGCATAACAAATGACTGATTGCACCCAGGAAACGCTCTTTGCTATGCTTGTGGAGATCACTGAACGTGCAATGGCACATTGTGATACGAAGGATGTCCTAATTGTTGGTGGTGTAGGATGCAATGAACGCTTGCAAGAGATGATGAGGATAATGTGCTCAGAGAGGGGAGGCAAACTGTTTGCAACTGACGATAGATACTGTGTCGACAATGGAGCAATGATAGCATACACTGGTCTCCTTGCGTTTGCACATGGCATGACCACGCCATTGGAGGAATCAACATTTACTCAGAGGTTCCGCACTGATGAAGTTCAAGCAATTTGGAGAGAGAAAAGTATCTGCGGAGAGTAGCAGAATTTAAAGAATGTTCTCCTAAGGTACTATTCACTACCAAATTGATATTTGGACTTTTTTTTTCCAAAGCTTTGGAAGTTGCTTTTCAAAATTGAATTACTACTCATCTATAAACTAATAATGCCTTATTTGTATCATGTTAAATACTTAGGATCATCCTTTTGTATTCTCTCCAAAAGTTTGGAACATTGTGTTGTCAAAGATCATGCACCTTTCAAGTCATTGGTGTCAAAGAATGCACACGTTGGAACTTCATTACTATATTATGCAGGCACTACATTTAATAAGGATTTGAATAGATATCTACCAACATGAATCAGATATGTGCTTTTTGTCTCCACCATTTTGCATTCCTCGCTTTGTGCATAATGAACTTTGCAGGATCATTAGTAGGGAAAAAACTTTCAAAAACTTTTTAGCAACATTAGTATTTGTGCAAACTCATATTGCCTGTTGTGCTTTGACATCTCACTGGTTCGAACAATATATGCTCGACTTTGATTAATAGCTTTACACTTTCTCTGTCATTGTCATGCAGGAAAAACAACATATACATACCCAAGCATTGTTGTCCAAATGTTCCATTGTTGCCATTCCCAGCCACAAACATTGTTAATTGGCTCAGTAAACTTATTGTAACATTGTTTTCCTGTTTCCTCTTCTCCAGATATTAATTATAGTTAGTTTAAGATTTGCCAGGTTACAGCTCTTTCTGCTTTCACATCTTTTCTTTTAATGGTATAAGAATGATGGTGCATTTTGATGAATGTTTTCTTGTCATTTGACATATCATCTGCTTTCTTAGAGATCGGGTCGAATAAATCCTACAAAGAATAACATGATATACACGTCCCGTAATCGATCAGTTTGGTTCTGTGTGGGTGGGGCCCACTTATGCTTGATATCGTGGCCGTCCCTGATTGCATCTCGATCAATCACCCGCTCCTATCACCAATAATTACGGTGATGCCGCACTCCTGTGAATCTTCCAACAAAGCTTCGAATCCGATTCCGAAACCCCCCTTTCTCCTCCTCTTCTTCCAGCGGAGACCAACGGCGCCGGATTCTGGAGGACGGCCGCCGCCCCGCTGCTGTGGATTCGCGAATGAGTACGCGAATTACATTCGCTGGCCGGAAGGACGCCTGGGTCGTCGATGCTCATTTGAGGTACCATTGCTTCGTTTGTCTTCTTCTTGAAGCCAGGGTTTACGGTAGCATCTTATCGTCGTTGTAACAATGCTAAAAGACTTTATAGGGGGCTCGAATGGATCAAACAACCATTGCAATCCGCAGAATAATACTAACTTACTCTAAATATTAGTAAGCTTTGTAAATGCAAACAAGAATTCCACCTTATGAGGACGTGCTTAGTAGCACTAAGATTTTGGCCGGACAATGAATTTACTCTTTAACTATTAGTAAGCTTTATACTCGCTTCCCAGTATAAGCAAATTGGGGACTTACTTCTCCGGCTAATCCAGTTTCACTTTGATTTTTGTTCAACTTTGAGATTTGGAGACTTTTACAGACAACAGATCAACACACCCATGCTCTAGGTATATACACAGCCATAGTTTAGTTCTTGGAGTGGATTTTTAGTATTCTGATTTTGATTATAATGGAGGGCCAAAGTTGACTCAGAAACTTTAGTGCATATAGACAATTCTTTGATACAAAGCAATCAAGCCAAGGGCCAGCCATCAGTAATCCTCAATAACCACAGAGCTCTCTTAGCTAATAAGATCACTGTGTAGAATTAATGTTACAGATAGATCTCTCTTAGTGCTACAGGATTAAACCATGGTGGCTTAACCATGGCATGCAATAATGACTCATCTTCACAACTCAAAACAATAATAGAAACCAACTAACTTAGAAAGTTTGCAATAATTTGTGCTTGCTTTTTGAGATGATTTAAGAGAACATTACATACTGTTCGCCTGTCAACTCGCCATGCACCACACTGTCCGGTCCAGCGTGATCCTGGTAGAGCTCATGGTAGAGAAGGAAATGAAGTGGGGGAGGTGTATGGCATAGCTGGCATCCGACTTCCCTGAACCATGGCCCTAGAGCAAGCTACAGCCTTTGCTGCTGGTATCCTGAGGCAGCTAAGTCCACCTCCAGGAATCCCCATGCACTCAGGTGGAGGCCTCTGCATGTCCCTCCCAGGTATGCAGTTCCCAGAGAAATCAAATCCCACATTTCTGAAGAACAGCCTGTCACAGTCCTGGCTGAACCCAGAAAAGAAATTGTAAGAAACGGTGAGGTTTAGGAGACTCTTGAGGTCACAAACCAGGTCCGGGAACTCCCCTGAGAACTGGTTGTGGGCTATGTTAAGGACCTCAATGTCAGAAAGGCATGACAAGGAGCTTGGGAGATGGCCTGTGAACGAATTGAAGCTCAAATCCAAGACTTCTACATCACTTAGAAAGCCGATCCCTTCCGGAATGCAACCTGTTAGCTCGTTGTTCAGGAACAACACCTCCCTGATGCCAGGTCCCACGTGGCCAAAGCTGGCCGGGATGGATCCAGAGAACTTGTTGTTCGCCAGGGTGATCACAGAAGCTGGGGAGTTCCAGAGGATCATGGGGATCTGGCCTTCGAACTGGTTGTTGTTGAGGAATATGCCGTCCAAACCTCCCACAAAGAGCTCATCTGGGACTTCACCTGAGAAGCTGTTGAACCTGAGGTCAAGGTAGATGAGGTTTCGGATGCGGAGTGTGGAGGTGGGGAAGGGTCCTGAGAACTGGTTGTTACTAAGGTCCAGCTCCGTGAGGTACTGTAGCTCTCTGAAGGAGTCTGGAATTGTACCTGAGAACCGGTTGCTGTTTAGGTGAATAATGGAGAGATATGCGAGGAAAGAGAGCTCCTTCACCAATGAGCCTTTGAGGTTGGCATGGTTGAGATCTATGCCTGCGACCACAGAGGAGGAGGAGGAGGAGGTACCCTCAGGTGGTTCGGAGCAGAAGACACCTCTGTATGAGCATACATCCGGGCCAACCCAGGAGGCTAGGATTCCTGATGGATCCTCTGTGATGGCTGACTTCCAGGCTTGAAGAGCTGTGTACTCCACGCTGCTGGTGGGATTTGAGGGACTGGTTGGTGGTGCTTGTGTGCTGGCTGTGGTGGTAGTGGTGCCTCTTCCATTGATCCAGACTCCAACACCACCACCAATGCCAACACTAAATGCTGAGGTTTTCAGGGAGAAGAGTTGGAAGATGGCAAGAAGGAGATACCACCATGTCTTTTGCATCTGACTAAAGGAAGGATTGGAGTCTCTAAGGGCTTTTGGTGGATTTGAGAGCTGCTCTCTGATGTATGTGCCGGTTGATGGGCTCCTTGCACCCCTGAGTCTATCTCCTTTACCTGTGGTGCTTCTGTCTGACACTCAGCATCATCTTATTTCAAGTGCTAAAATTGTCAGCACCTCCAAAGGTTAGTTCGAAAGAATTAAATTGTGTGGGGAAATAGCATTTATGATCTTGACTGGGATTTGGTTGGTGGTACTGTGTTTGAAGAATGCAGTTCTGAGTCTTCAAATTCTGCAGGGTGGCCACAAAAAAGAGAATCAACCCACCAATTAACTCGAGTGCAAGTCGGAAAGTGGTAGCTTCTATTTGTTCCATTTAAAACATGCTCATGTATATAATTCTTAGAGGAACAAGGTGCCTCATAACTGGATTGCACAACCAGTCTTATTCTTTCCTTACCGACAACACTTCGAGTGGAGAACTTTCTAAGCATGCACACCTCACTGGTTATGGATGATGGGGAGACATGGAAGGTGGCAGAATGTCTGATTAAACATATCCTACTTTTTTCTTGCTGTTGTGGCTTTTTTGGACTGTTGGTTTGTTTTTGAAGCAAGATCAGGACAATCACTGAACACAGAGAAATTGTAGTAGATAAGTGGCCTTCTTATATCAACCATGGTGTCAATTTCTAATCATGAAGCTTGGCAAACCTATTTTCTATATTCCTCGTTTCATGGCATCACAGTTAAAATATGTTCAGAAACTCAGTTTGATGGTATGATTTGCATGTGTTGTTTTTTCCAATTAAACTCTTTTTAAGTTTCTCAGTGGATGTAGAAGATGAACTGACTGATTCATATTGCTTTTTTGTGCTTCCAGGTTGGTCCATGTGGACCTTGGTGTGTACACATCCAAATTGATGGTGTTCTCCCCACTGTATTGATGGAAAGCATCTCATGATTCTATTCCTTTTTATCTTTATGCTTCAAAGTGAAAAATGTCCTACTAGATCGCAACCCATCCAAGAACTTCTATGTAGGCCTCAGATTATTGATGGCTGCAAAGCTTGTCCTGCTCCAAAGAGGCTTCTAATCACATGAAGGCACAAAGCTTATGCTAAGGGATTCAACTGGTACTTTCTTCTCTCTTTCATGTTCTTTTTCTTTGCTTTTGGAACAAACATTTAAACCTGTTGGCTCAAGCATGCATCAGAAGTCACTATATGCAATCTTAACTACTGTGGCAGAAATCACTGTTAGCTTGTGGACTTTGGGACTCAAGATTTGTGTGAACGTCTTTTTTGGTTGAGGTCAACGTCGATTCCATCGTTAAGTTCGAAAAGAATCCAAAGCTTTTCTTCCCGTCTTTGTCAATATCTGTAAGTCTTCTGTTCTCATTTCTCCATCATATTATGCTATTGCCACTTGATAGTACATCCTCTCCAGGAAGCTCCAAGTTGGGCACACTCATGATTGATGGAATGTTATGCCAACAGATGACAGTCCAATATGAATTACTGAGAAAAACCATTTTTTTATTTTTTCAAGAAAGTGTCATTTATTTTCAAATTTTACTAACAGTATATATTTTTTAATATCTGAAATAGTCTTGATTTAATAAGCCAATCACACTCTTCTTTCTTTCCTTTCTCCATGGGTTGGTTCTTAGGATGAATTGGTCTAATTATAATGTTTTTATATTATGTTATATTGTTTTCAATAATACTAAGAAAAATACTGTAGCATTGTATAAAAGTATTATGATAGAATTTTTATATTATGTTGCACTATTTTTAGCAACACAAAAGAAACATAATATACTAAAAAAAATACTATAATATAGTTTTTTAACTAAAAATATTATAATTAGATCAGTTCATAGACAAACAAAGGAAAAATGGGTATGTGGCTAGGAGTATTCTTGGTACTAGGTAATTCCTGAGAATATTATATATATATATATATATATATATATATAATGAGTTGATTTAGGGTAGGAATGCAAAAAACCCTTGTCTAAGTGAACGAGATGTGGCCACACCAAAGAATAAATAATCTTCCCATTAAAGGGGGAGAACGTGACGTCGATTCAATTAATTAAAGCAACATCCATTTAATATTAAGCTCGTTGCACTCTTTAACATCTCCGCCTACGTGGGCGGATGCCATGCCATGCACATGCCATTACTTAATAATAGCCCACATGAGTCTCGATGGCCATTATTCTGTGCTATTATCTCATGTTAATTAGCATGTGGTGTTTCCTCGTCGTCACCAGAAGGTGACACGATCGCAACTCGGTTGCCTCCCCCGAGACCCAAGGGATGCTTAAGCCCTTCAATTAACCACTAATCTAATCCACCTGTTCAACTGTTCCGCCGGAACAGCTTCCATCCCCCTCACCCAGGGATCACGAACGAACCTAATCATCCGTTCTTTAACGGGGAACAGGATGTGTATCTCTGGCCTCAGAGATACTTTACATCGTCCGCTGCAAAGAAGACGAGGAAGAAAGCAGCAAGCAAACCAAACCCTCCCCTGAGACCGATTCTTCTGCTTCATCTGCCCGATTTGCTCTTCGATCTTGGCGTCGAATCCCAGAAGGTTGATCTTTTTGGTGGGAATTTGGAGGAAAGATGAGCTCCAATCCGAACTACGACTGCGCGGGGTGGCTTTTCGCCTCGGATTTCATCTGGGACGCTCGGATCATCGACGGCCCCTCAGCTTCGAGGTGATTCCTTCTTCTTAGTCCTGCAGTTTAATTTCCTTGTCCGGTTTGTAGATTTAATGCGTTGAACTAGTTTGTCGAGTTACCTTGTTATCAACAAATTGGCAATCTCTCCAGTAGAATGTATATATATCATGTTCTGTGAACAATTTGGTCTATTAGATATTGACCTCCATGATCTGATTAATTAATTAATTGAATAAGATGATTTACTTACATCTTTATGTTCCTTGAGAGCATATCTATGTATCCCAAAATTGTCATCAGCTTGATGTTTGATGTTTCTTATTCTTGTTGTGTCATGTGCAGTGCAATGCTTGGGTTTGATGTGTTGAGCAAGGAGGCCAACTGCCCAAACAATGGTTCCCGGAAGAAACGGTATGAAGTATCTTTCTTTTGTATGGAGTACACGCATCTTTCACCTGCATTTAGGGTAAAGTTGAATAAGGAATCAAAAAATTTTCCGAAAATTGTAGGATTTTCTTTATGATTGGTAGTCACATCAGGAAACTACTATTAGGAAGAATTACTGTTTGTTTATGCTTAAAATAATTTCTCCTCATGATCAAGATATTATACAACAACAGCATATAGAAGACATGTGCAGTTCCTTCTTCTGGTAAAGGAAAAGTGCCTCACCAGTTTACTTTTGCACTTATTGTCATGATTATGATATTTGCATGATATTCTCAATATTCATGTCTATATCATGTCTTTTATTCAGTGTCTCACCCCAGTATTTGATCTTGGATGAGTTGTAAGGCATGTGAAAGAATATACATAATATCTTAAGCTGAATAAAGTTTGATCAATTCACTTTCTGCAACTTTGATATCGAGATCGTTGTTGGTAAGTCAATCTTTTGTTCTGATGTAACAAGTTGAGAGAATTTCATTCTTCAAACAACACTTCTTCCTTTCTTTTTGAGGACATCTGATGTGAATACTTGCTCATTTTGTTGTTCTGCAGAAACCGTGTGGAGTCATGTGCTGCACCAGGCACAAAAGCTTGCCGTGAGAAACTGCGAAGGGATAGACTCAATGATAGGCATGTTCGACCACCATGCAACTGTTGCCATATGCCGGAAAAGCAGCCTGTTTGTGAGTATCATGTTATGCATATTATTGGACGCCACCTCTGATTCATGATGTTACATGATCAGGTTCACGGAGTTGTGCTCTGTCATGGATCCTCGAAAGCCTCCCAAGACAGACAAATCTGCCATTTTGAGTGATGCCACTCGTCTTATGAACCATTTGCGTCTTGAAGCAAAGAAGCTCAAAGACTCGAATGAAGCACTCAAAGATGCCATAAAGAGTCTGAAGGTGACAAGTGAACTATTGTCATATTCATCTCTATTTATGTTGCTTTATGTCTAGCCGGTTGAACCGAGTTCAGATATGCAAAATTTAGGATCTTAGTTGCTTTTTCAACTACAGTCACCACCATAACGTGGTATCTAAAAACTGCAAAATGACTTTAAATTACACTAGTCAAGCATTCGGATCAAGATCAACCGGGACATGCTTTACAGCCTCTATGCTACCTCCATCAAACTGCAACAACTATGGGCTCAAGATATAGAATGGTCAAACAAATCATGGACAATATAGGCAGTTCTCATTCGTCGTATTCCATCGACACAGTCAAGTTAGCTTCCAAAATATATTTTCAATAACGAAAGCTTCAAAAACAACTAGGATGAACATATTTCTATCAACCATTTACAATTACCATGATAACAAACTTTCAATGTTTCTTGCTTCGTTGGCATGCCTTGCAGGCAGAGAAATTGGAGCTAAGGGATGAGAAAATGAGGCTGAAGGCTGAGAAGGAGCGGACGGAACAGATGCTCAAAGCCATTATCACTACACCCCAGTTCATGACTCAACCAGCTGCCGCAACTCCTCATTCAGCATCAGTTGCAGCTCGCATCAAAACCATCCCGCACCCGAACTACATGCCAATGGGCATGTGGCGATGGATACCTCCAGCCGCTTTGGATACTTCTCAGGATCATGTGCTAAGGCCGCCTGTTGCTTAGTAACTTTTTCCAATATCCTGGCATTAAAAACACTCATCATTTAGCTTGCATTGGTTGTTAATGTCAACTTATCTAAATGTATTGCAGATTTATCATGTGTGTCAGAATATTTTAGTCCCATTCAAGTTTTTAGATCTCGGTAAATTGTAACAGAACTAAAATTTTATGAAGATGGAATGGATGCTAATTCGCCTCTTTTATTTAGTACAAACAAAAAGTTCAGCAAGCAACATTATTCAAGTTTGTTGCACTATTGTGTATGGATTTCCCGAGTGTTCTTTTTTCCTTTTTTGCGTGGATTATGACCAGCTTATGATGGTGTTTGGCAAACCGAGGTGGATAGTGCAGCTCATTTCTGTCGTTGTGTAATTGATGTAGGAATTGATTTTTCTTTCCTTACTTGTCATTCTAATTGAAGGAAATTTTAATCTATTTCCTTGTTTGTTAATTTTAATCTATTTCCTTGTTTGTTAATACGAATTAAGGAAATAACTATTAAGCATTTCAAGAGGTAGGTTTTCGTGATTTTTTTAAATTTTAATTTTGATTCTTTGAATGTTGAAAGTTTTATAGTTTGAAAAATATTTATCAATTTTTTAAATATCAAAATTTTTATTATTACATTAAAGTAATCAATTAAAGTTTGTATAATATTCTTTGACCAATGATTAATATTTTTTTATTATAGATTTAAATATGTTAAAAATTTATATGTTTTATATGATATTCCTGGCATCACAGTTTATCTTTAATCTTATTTGAATTAAAATCTTATTAGATTAAAATATGTCATCTAAAATCTTTTGTGATATTCTTT